>CM073318.1:1258214-1362598 GCA_037043255.1 Diadegma fenestrale
GTAAACATTTGAAATTTTCAAAAACCCTTCGTCCATCTTGGGTCCAATATGGTTGATTAAAGATCTTCGTTAATTTTTGGTTTAGATAATGCAGTTATGAGCAACGGAGATCACTGCAAGAAACTTTTTTTCTTCAGACCCCTCGCAGACTGACTGTCACTCGCTGGTTTTTTAATATTTTTCGATGAAAATTTTGGTTTACTCACTCCAAATATGGATTATTCATATGGCAAAAAAATTACCGCTATTCAATAAAACAAGTCAAAAGAAAAAAATCGCGAAAAAAAAGTTTCTTTTCCACTACAAGTAGCCCTAACCCTTCAACAGTACGTATTTCCAAACTTCCTTAAGGATAACCTTGTATCGTGTCATGCAAACGAAAGCTCTCCCATAACAAGGGCTTTTGGTCATTTCTCTCAACGAGCGCGTGGTTATATGTTAACATCGGGAAAATCTGTCATTGGTGACAAATTTGAAAATTCCAATTCACTCGAAGGTGGTCGATTCGCAACGTAGTATGATTCGGACCTCCATGGTGGCGGGTCAGAGTCAATTTCGACAGATTTATTCAATCGACTGTGAAATTCAGTGCCTCAATCAGAGTGAAATGATGAAAATAGCATTTGAAAAAAATTATATTTCTGACGCTAGATGAAAGTACACTGCCGCTCAAAAGTTTAGATACACTACCCAATATTTCTTGCGGCACAAAAAGTTTAATAACTCTGTCAAAAAAGAAGATTTTCCAATTTTCGAAACGGCGTTTTGAAGGGGACAAATCAAGCTTCAGTTTGATCCGTTCAAATATTTTTTATGATTTTTTTTCGACTCAGTACAGACTTTGGTTTGTGACTGTTTTTAGGCTTTTTTTTTACCATGGCAAATCAGGCGCACAGCTTCCGGATTTTTTTTATTTATTCTTTAATGATGACAAACTTAAAACTGCATGCAATAGCTCCATCTTCGTTTTTTAGAAAATTTTTTGCGATTTTTTTTCGAAAAGTTATCTAATTTTTTCCCAAAATCAATCAATTTTGAAAAATTCTAAATAACCCGAGAACCATAGGGTTCAAGAGAAAATATTAAGAATGAAAAAAGTTGTGTATTTCGATCCTGAATCGCGTCGAATTTTTTTGGAATTATTCTTCGAATTTTTTTTTTTTTTAGTATTTTTTTCGAAACTTAGTTTTTTTTTAAGGCCGATAAAGTAATGATTTAAGGCACTCACCCGACTCAGATAAGTTTCTCTAACTTATCTAAGTGTGGTGAGTGTGTTGAATCATTACTTTATCGGCCTTAAAAAAAAATAAGTTTCGAAAAAAATACTAAAAAAAAAAAAAAATTCAAAGAATAATTCCAAAAAAATTCGACGCGATTCAGGATCGAAATACACAACTTTTTTCATTCCTGACATTTTCTCTTAAACCCTATAGTTCTCGGGTTATTTAGAATTTTTCAAAATTGATTGATTTTGGGAAAAAATCAGATAACTTTTCGAAAAAAAATCGCAAAAAATTTTCTAAAAAACAAAGATGGAGCTATTGCATGCAGTTTTAAGTTTGTCATCATTAAAGAAAAAATAAAAAAAATCCGGAAGCTGTGCGCCTGATTTGCCATGGTCAAAAAAAAGCCTAAAAACAGTCACAAACCAAAGTCTGTACTGAGTCGAAAAAAAATCATAAAAAATATTTGAACGGAGCAAACTGAAGCTGTATTTATCCCCTTCAAAACGCGGCTTCGAAAATTGGAAAATCTTATTTTTTGACAGAGTTATTAAACTTTTTGTGCCGCAAGGAATATTGGGTAGTGTATCTAAACTTTTGAGCGACAGTGTACTTATGTCTCCAGAACTGTTGCTGTGCTCCTGTACAACGCTGTCCAGTACCTTCTCAAATTCGTTTCATTCGGAATGAAATTGGAATAGAATAAAATTATATGCAAGAAAAAATGAATATAAATAAAAAATACTCACGGATTTTGAATTGCAGCAACTCCCGTGAATTACGCTGTTCAGCAACTTTCACAACTTTAATTTGACAACCACGATTTTATGCATCATGATGGTTATAACCGCGATTTTTTTCGCACAGCTGTCAAAAATAACCACAATTTTTTGAATTTACGATCTTTCTAACCACACTTTTCAAAATCGCGATCGTTATAACCGTGATCTTCCTTTCACATTCGCAGATGTCACTCTAACAAACTTCAGACACTTGATTAAATTAATTCAACGAATATAGTCTCACCCATCATAATTTATAGTTAGAACAAGTGCCAAAAGACCGAGCAACGTCAAAGAGTGTTTGCGACGAAAAATGCCACCTTTTTTTGATGTTTTCGATTCATGAAACCAAGAGAGTCGGCAGATTCTCGGAACAAATACATTCGACAGCCTCGTCTGCGAGCCCGTGACTCGGCCGAGTACATTATCAACTACTATCAAAAAATTGTACTTGATCATTTTTCCTGCAATAAAGCAAATTCGTTAGTAGGGGTTGACATTTCCTTTAATCACAAACATCCGACATAAATCACAACGATTGTTGCGACAATTGCTAAGGAAAAATTTTGCACAGACAAACATATCCAAAAAATTGCAGTGATCGTGCATGGATGTATGCACACACAGACGACACAATCAAAGGGCTCTTGATGCCCATCAAGCCCGATTTCCATAAAAGTCAATCGTAACAGAAGCGCGACGAGTTTCTATTACCGCTGTGAAGTTAGCCGACCAATTTTCGGTTTTCCACTTTTTTATGTTGAGCCTCGGTACAGCAAGACTCTCGAGTCTTGGCGAAATATTAGAGTGCAAAAAAATTTCATGCATCGTGGAGGGATCTCATGAACAGGTCATGTAGATATGAAAACTAATTCTGTCATTGGAAAAATAACCATTATTACTCGCTACTTCAACCTTTTGAAGCACGCATTGGTCTCTCCATGAGATTGAATCAAAACTTCGCTCTCATGGGTTATCAAAGTCGCCGATTACGAATCTGTACTCCAAATTTAGGAATTGAAGATGCCAGACCAATATGGCGGACTATAAATGCAAAAGTCATTCGATGAAGGCAAAAATTGGTACTTGGTGAACTTCAAGATGGCGCATTCAATACGGCGAAAAATAAATACAAAAATCGTTTGTTGAAAGCAGAAGTTGCCCCTCAGGGGTTTTTGAGGTTCCTCATGATAAATCCGCACTCATGATAAAGAAATTGAAGATAATGCATCCAACATGGCAGACGATGTATGGTAAACGATCAAATCATTTGATCAAGGAAAAATATGGTACTCGGGGGTTTTCCGGGTCGCTGATTACAAATCTGAACTCAAAATTGAAAAATTCAGTGTGTGCGTGTGCCTGTGCGTGCGTGTGCGTGCGTGCGCGCGCGCGCGCGCGTGTGTGTGTGTGTGTGTGTGTGCACGCAGATGTTGATCTACACCGGCTGTTCGTGCGTTAAGAATTTTTCGGAATTAATAGAAAACTACGGATTCAACAGCATTTTAAAATTTTCGAAAAAATGTCGTAATCACTCTAGCTGGCGCAAATTTTAGGATTTATTATTAATTTTTTTTTTTTATTTATTTTTTTTGGGGAGAGGCAGCGGCTCAGTGGTAACGGTCCCGGCTCCCACCCAGCGAGCTCCGGGTTCGATTCCCACCGCCGACACCAATGTATTTTTCTAAGTGTCCCAAGCTGTACTCTCTGTGGTTCGGAACCCACGTAAAAAATGTAGGTCCACGGTGTGCATAGTGGAGAAAAAACAAACAGTGGAATCATGAAAAATGAATAGTGGAAATATAAAAACAATAGAGGCGATACAGAAAAGCACACCATTCAAAAACCCGACAAGGGTATACATGTAAAACTCCACTACCTACCTTATTAATTTTTTTTTATAAATAGAGTATCATAATAGGAAGGATGGTATTGAATTTGGAATTGATCGGTTGAACGGTTTAAAATTTATGGGTTTTCGAATTTTACGAAAATCTTAATTTTCCGAAAAGTCGGTTAACCGCTTCCATTTTTGCAAATGTTGTAAGATATTGTGAATAAATCTGTATTTTTTTTCTTCTAGAAACTGTACTTCTTTCTAGAAAAGCCGTCGAAATTTTATCATTCAAACGCAAATACAAAAAAGCTGCAAATTAAAATTTGCAAATTGCTTCCTCAAGTTGCTCAGGTTGCACGATGCTCAAAGCTTCCTTCGTGAGGAAGGCACGATTAAAAATATCAGAGGTCGGCACTACTAATATTTTCGGTATTAATATCGACAATTATTACCAATTACTCAAATAATTGAGATTTGGTTGAACGAATTCCTGAATATTCGATTATTTGATATTTGAATTAAAGTATCAAATGGCCGAAGAATTTCTACTTGGTAAAAAGACATTCTCAAATAATCGAATATTTGATACTTAATAAAAATAAAGTAGCAAGAACCCGAAGAATTGATACTTGGCCGAAAGAAATTCTCAAATAATCGAATATTTAATACTTGATACAAATAAAGTATCAAATACCCGAAGAATTTGTACTTGCGACCAAAAAAATTCTCAAATAATGGAATATTTGATACTTGATGGAGAATGAAGTATCAAATACTCGAATATTTGATTTGGAATTGATCGGTTGAACGGTATCAAATACTCGAATATTTGATACTTGAAGGAGAATTAAGTATCAAATACCCCAGGAATTTGTATTTGTAGTGAAAATATTTTCAGTCCAAATACAAAGATGGTATATCGAAGATGGTATATTAAAGATGGTAAAGATGGTATCCCTCTCTCTCTCTCTCCCTCTCTCTGTCTCTCTTCCTCCCTCTCTCTCTTTCTCTTCCCCACTCCCGACACAAATCCTCCGAGTATTTGATACTTAATTTTTCTCCAAGTATCGATTATTGGAGTATTCAAAAATTTTGGTTCCTCGGGTATTTGATACTTTGTTCTCTATCAAGTGTCAAATATTCGATTATTTGAGAATTTCTTTTGGCCAAGTACAAATTCTTCGGCTATTTGATACTTATTTTCCATCAAGTATCAAATATTCGAGTATTTGAGAATTTCCTTTGCCCAAATACAAATTCCTTTGATACTCGATAATGCGATTTTCTAGATCAACATTCTTCGAATATTTCGGAATTTCTACGTTCTAAATCTCCATTCTCCAAGACTTGAATATTTGAGATTTTTAAATATTTTTTTGCCGATCTCTGAAAAATATAGCTGCAATGAAAGATATAGGCTTTCTCACAGAGAAAGCTTTGAGCATCGTGCATCTTGACCATCGCGCAACTTGAGCAACTTGTTTTTTGTATTCATTGAAGGTGTTTTGATTTCCTGAGGAAGATTCCCGTGGGTTTGTTCTTTATTGTATTCTTTGAAGGGTCTAGAATTTTTTCAGTCGGGTTTGATTGAGGTTCTTCAGGTGAGTCGATTTTCATTGCTTTTCTGGGACGGTATCAAATTTTTTTTGTAGTGGAATTGATATCTCCAAAGTGCGGGAGTTGATCGGGTTTTGAGTAGTCGCGATTGAAAGGCAAAAAAAATGAAAACTACGTGGAGCCGTTGGATGTATAAAATAGTTGTGGATAATAAAATACCAGTGAAACCATTTTTGAAAAGTGTTCGCAACCACTCTTCTTGCTGTAAAAAGTGTCGTAACGACAAGAGACGCAAATGTACTTGTCTCGGGTCGCGACTGTGACTCTAGATTAGTATTTTTTGGATTTGAAAAAGCTTTGTACCACATTTATACGAATATATCTTTACTCAATGACGCTGAGAAATGACACGACGAAAAGACAGATTACGATCCTTTCAAGAACAATGAATGTCAAGTTTGCTACGTAATTCTTTCAAGATTCACAGGTTCATGCACAACGCCATAACACTCATTACATTATATCTTGAGCGGCAAATAAATAATTTCTAGATGTGCGAAAATGTACGCCTCAAAAACAGCAGATTCAATATCACGGACAACAATGAAACAAATATTTGAATCGCATTTCACTGTAAGAATCTGCACTCTAAATGCAGAAATTTTGAAAGACGATAAGAATCGTGTTAAATTAATTTCGTCGAAGAGCATGAGTATCGAATTCCAAGGGAATCTGAACAGGAAAAGATTGTCCGAACCCAAACCCGGAAAAGTTTTGCCATCCCTTTTCGCTCCTTAGGGTTTGACTTTTGATGAATCCCTTCTGAAATTCTGCCTATTATACCAAATAAACGTACATGTCAAATTTCAAGTCTCTGTCTTCAGTGGTTCGGGCTGCGTAATGATGAATCTCTTAATGAGTCAGTCAGTCAGTCAGAAATTTTCCTTGTATATGTAGAGATTAATGCAGACCAGTAGTTATAACGGTACATTACGAGACCATGAATATCTACATAAGTACAGTTAACACTACATTTTCGACTAGATTTTCTGAAGAATAACCGATCAATAATTTTATGAATCGTTCTTTCATTAATATACTGCATAACGAATTGGCTGCATCATTTTATAATCACGGCAACTTGATCAGGTGATATTTTTTTCGGTAATTCAATATCGGACTAAGTTGATAAGGAACTCTACGATGGGCGTGTAAAGAATTTTTTCATTACCAAAACGAGATGTGATGCAAAAGAGTCGATCGAATAATAATCGACAATAATAATTATACAATACAATAATAATTATTATGAAATAAATACTGTTGGAATGACTTTTATGATTATTTTTCCACGTTATTCAATCAAAGTGTACAACTAATTTACATGTTAATACATTTTTTTAATGTAGGAAATTCTGCACGTACTCATTGTGAAACGTGCCGCTCATTTGACTTAATAGTCACACTAATCGACCTCATTTCTGTCATACTAACGTTTGGAATGGGTCTACGCTCAAAACTGATGCAACTTATCGATTCAAAGGATATTCCATTATTTCCTGTTCTGGACTTGACGACCGAAGTAAGATTGTCTCTCGAATAGAAGCTTATCGTGCAATAGTGACAAGAGGTAATCTTGATATCTCACCTTTTCCATGAGGTTGACCTGATTCAGCATAACCTCCACTGATTCCAACACTCCCAAAATCAGGTCCACTTTCGGCATTGCTGCTGCCAAAACTACCGCTGTAACTGCTGGAGTGTCGACCTTCGTAGCCATTGCTTGTGTGGCTGCCTCCATCTCCGTAACCAATACTTCCGTGACCTCCACTCAATCCAGTGCCAAATTCGTACCCGCCACTTCCATGAGTTCCGCCTGAACTGCCGCCATGATTGAAATCTCCATTGAAATTGTGATCCTGATTACCACCGCCACCGGGACTCGTGATCTCGATGTGTTCATGTCCACCTCCAGATCCATCACCCCCGGGCTGGTCTCCATGACTCACATGATTCACATGATGTTCTGGTGCCGCCAAGTGAATCTTTATGTGTACGCTTTACACGTAGAAGTTGAGACGTACAATATTCAGTAAAATCAACAATCAAAATTCTGTGTTTTCATTCCTTTAACTTACTGTTCTTTTCCGAAAGTGGCCCCCGCTAATGCCATGTTGGTTGCAACTAGCAGACACGTTAGCTGAAGGTGAATAACGAAATACTCCATTACTGTTCGTTGTATGTATGTATGATCACATTCGATCTTATGAGATATTCATATTTTTCTTTTCTCCACTGCTAACTGATCAAATGCGAAATGAATATTATTAATTCAGACATTATGGGATAGAACGTCATTATTGGAATAATGCAACACACAGGTACTGATTATTATAAAACGGTGAAACTATTCCCCATGACTATTAATTATAATCATACGCGAACGAACTCATTCGGTAAATCCATTTTTAGAACGATTTTTTTTCATTACCATTGTACTTCAATTTATGGAAACAGTTTTAACTGTTTTCATCGGTGTATAATTATATAGTTTTTCAATTCCGAGTTCGGTACTCACTGAAAATTGTAAACTCATGTTGTAACGAAACGTTCGAAGGCTGTGTTCTTAAACTGATTCGTGAATGCAAACAAATCGTTGAAGTGGAAATGCTTAGTCTCGATCTATACTCTCGAACAGAGCGATCGTTACTGTCATATATATGTGAAGTGCACTGGACCTATATATACACCGCAATGAGAAAATACCAGAAAGGAGTAGTGGAACATAGTGTAATGGTCGTAAAATCATGAGTGTGGGGAGACAGTACCATGGAGAATGCCCCTTGCCATTTGTGGCCAACGGATACTTGAAAGAGCTTACTATAGACTAGTCTATATCGAGAACGGAGACAACGAGAAGAAATCAGGAAACGACAGTCTCTCACGTTTACTTCATACTATGGCGGCCGTGACCTACAGTCGACAGAGAAATTGGCGCTGCAGGCATTCACGGATAACTTTACAATATTGCACGCAGAATGCTTGCTCGCTCTTTCGATTTCTATTCACTGATAATTCACCTGTTCATTTTTTTCTTTTCCTTTTGGGACCGAATTAACCTATGATATCATGTAGTATGATTAGAGAGTACGGATCGTTCTTAGTCACATGGAATAATATTTGTGTTTGTATATTAATAATGCTGCCCCATATGAAAAAATTGTCAGCTGGGCCTTCGTTTGCAAAAAAGTCGCTTCAAGTCTAATCATTTTGCATTTTACGATTGATCTCTAATAGTCCACGCAAGAGATTTGAAAAAAACTAATTTGAAGACACTTTTGCAGAACGAATGGGACCCGAATATTCTTGTAGGAATCAATACTTTCCGAGAAAAGTAATTTCTTGTTAAAAAAATTAATATATATTTTTTTTTACGGAATTTCTGGGCTAAATCATTTTCGAAGCTCAGTGAAACTAAGAAAATATGAAACCCGGAGAGTCTTATTGGCACCGAGACTTTGAGGCGGAAAGATTTTTCAAGATCGAGTTGTCGAAAAACGGCTATAAAAATGTTGTATGTTTTTGACTTTTGCTTCCTCAGAATTTAGCACAGTGCTCAAAACTCCGTCTATGAGGAAGCCAAAATTTAAAAAGTCCCCATAGAAGAAGATCCCATCGTGTTAAATCTTGAGAAACGAAATTGCATCTTTTAATTTTCAGCGTTTCTGCAATTTGATAATAACCTTCTCATGATAGTACTGTAGCGATGAAAAAAAAAGAAAAATTAGTAATGAATCGAATAGGGCGATGACGGACTTTCCTTTTGGGAATTCCAAAATTTCGCAAAACTCGTACTTGTACAATAATTTCGATTTTTTTAAACTGCTAAATAGTAAAGAGTAAGTACAGACTTATACACAATACTTTACAAAATTTGTAACAATTGAAGCGGTTAGACGACTTTACGAAAACGTTAGATTTAAAAAAAATTATGAACACCACAAAATTCTACCATTCAACCGAAAATGTCCCAAGTTCAATACCAACCTTCCTATAAAGATATGCTATATATGTAAAAAAAAATATTAGTAATAAATGTTGAAATTTGCAGGAGATAGAACCTACCCAGCCAAAAATCCCCTCCACGGGGCAAAAAATTTGACATGTCCATTTGGTGGTGATCCCCATTTCCGTTTGTTTTCACGGAAAAATCTACCCCTCCTAAAAAGAATTGGAACGTCTAACATAACAAAGAATGAAAAAAAACCCTGGAAAAAAATGCCTTCTGCAAAAATACGAAAGAACTGAAGGAATGTTAAGAAAAAGTAAATCGCCAAAAGAAAACCGCCTCTACAACGCCTCTCAAAAAAATTGAGGCTCCTAAAAAACTAAAGAACAGAGAAATACCCCAATAAAAAATTCAAGAAGATTGAGAAAATTACAAAAAATGCGAAAATGGTTGAAAAGGCTGATGATGTTCGCTCACCATCAAAAATTCTGATATGTACATATAGAAGGACAAGTATTTCATTTATGTCGGAATATCAATTGACGGAAAAAAACTTCCAAAAAGGCACGTCTCAAAAAAAAACGGAACCCCTAAATACAAAATGGCGAATCGACAGAAAAACTTCGTACAAAAAATACAAAACTGAATTTTCCGAAGGGTCATAAGTGAACTTAGTTTTCCAAAAGTTCATGAATGAACTTACATCCAATTGCTGGCAAGGATTATCTTGGTTCTTGAATAAGTGTCGCAAATTAATTAACCAATATAACCAATCCTTTTTCCTAGATATAACTAAAAGAATTGAAGTGCAATTCGATTTTTCCTGGAATCAGGGATTCGCATAAAAAGTTATGCAAAATTCGAATGTATTAATTCATTCGACATAGTTCTCCACAAGAATATAATGCGACGGAACTTTTCCCTCCACCTGCCGCAGCCGTGGTCCTTCGGCTGGTAGGGCTCCAAATGTACTTTTTAGGGTCTTTGCTGGGTGCCAGTTGATGGCTTAACTGCTTCCTCGCCGGCTAGCGCGAGCGCGGGCAAAGGTACAGTTGGTGGGACCAACGGGACAATCGGGGAGTAACGAGGGCGGCACAGAAAGAAAAGAGTGACGAAAAGCACTTACTTGTTGTCTTGAAAATTTCTTTAACTATGGCGTCTCCACAGGCTCCGTTTACAAGCTGTATGTCCGGTAGCAATCGGAATCGCTTTCGTCCTTCACACACTCCGCACGCACACACACACACACATAATTACATACAATACTTATCCTAATTTTAATATTAACGAGTATCGGTTGGTTGTCAAGCGGAGAATGTCGGACCCTTGTCACCTTCTCGAATTCTAATATTTTTGAGTCCGACAAGGACTCGGGAGTGATGGATTTTCCACGTGTGGGGATCAAGCGAGCAGGTCGAGGATGCTTCTTTGGCTCAATAAGTATTCCGAGTGTAGTGTCAGCTCCGTCGTCTGTTGTCCCGAGCGCTCGCCGAGTCCATACTTTCTCATAGTAAAACAATTCGTAGTGGAGGAAAAAAAAAATTGATGAAATATCAGCTAACCATAACGCCCAGAAGTCATCGAGCGAACTGAAAATGTACATGAAGACTAATTACGCGATGCACTTTCGATAGAGCCTTCTATCAAGATATTGCTGAGGAAAAAACTTTGCACGAGCTTAGTCTTATGTCGAATTTGTCAGAACCACCTACATCGACAGTTTTGCGTGGCTGTACATATGCGCCCGACGACACATTCAAAGGGGTCTGTGCGTCCATCCTAGTCAATCCTTGGCAACGAAATTTCTGATTGGGTACGGCTGCGATGTTTACTGCGGATCCGTCAGGTGCAAAGCTTGAACGGAGTAATGAAAAGTGCTCGTTTCCATTGTGTCCTAACTCGCTCGGTACAAATCAAGAGTCGCGGCAGCGGCTCGACGCCAAGGTTAAAAGAAAAGCGTAGCGCGCGAGCCGGCCGGACTCTTATATACAGTGAAATAGGCGTTTTATGACGAACCAGAAACTTTAAATCGTTTTTACAGGAAAACGGGTTAAGGGAAAAATCTCATATTAGACTCGAATTTTCTATGATTTTTTATCTTTCGATTGGTTCTTGGTTGAAGGAAATCCATTGAGCCAATCCAGAGAAATCTAATATTGAAGATTTTGGTCGCGAGATTTGGGACGCTTTCTGTTTCTCACAGTTTCTTGGAGTCAGAAAGGCGTAAGTTGTCCGCGTAGGCGCTTGACTCGTCATTCAGATTTTTTCTGACGTGACGTCAGTGACGTGAAAGAGTCGAGGTACGGAAGAGACGTCAGAACTCGATCGCGTGAATTTTAAGTTTGAAAAAGTTTATTGAGAAAGAGAGAGATAAAGAGAGAGAGAGAGAGAGAGAGAGAATGAATGAATGAATGCATTATTTTATTATGCCCTGATACAATCGTGGGCAAAGGTTGGAGAAAACAAGAGATTACAAAATACTTAAAACTAGGAGAGTATGCGAACTTACAAGCTAGGGAAACTTATAAGCTAGCAAAAAGTAACAATAAGAATAAAAAGGCAAAAGAATATATATTAAAGTAAAATAGAATATAAATGAAAAATAAGATAAAAGTAGAAGGCGCATAGAATGACCGAGTGCACGCGAGAAATGACGTGGGCCAGGCCCGGGATGAGAGGCGATGAAGAGGAAATAGCAGAGTCTCAGCGAGAGACAGGTTGGGCCGAGAGAGTCCGTTGAGAATCGAGAAGGAAATCGTAAAGAGCGCGTTTGAAAGAGGAAAGGCAGATAGAGGAAGTGATGCGAGCTGGTAAGGAGTGCCAGAAATAACAAGAGTTGAGTACGAGAGATTTTTGTAGGGTGGAAGTACGATGAGGTGGAATGAAGAAGGTTAGAGGTGAAGGTAGCCGAGACGGACGAATTGGGTGGGGTGCCAAGCGATAGAGGTCAGAGATATAGGAGGGAACAGAGTGATGGAGAAGCTTAAAGATAAAGATTCCCATGAAGAGTTTCCTGCGGTTCTCCACTGTCAACCACGATAGGCTATTACGAAAGGGTGAAATATGCACATCTCGACGAAGATTGAAGATAAAACGGATGCATTTATTGATCAACCGTTCGAGAACCAGATTCAGTTCACCGGAGAGATCGTTATAAACAAGGCAGCAATAGTCGATGAGTGGAAAGACAAGAGCAGAGATAAGAAGTATGCGGAGTTTCTGAGAAAGAAGATTTTTATTGAATTTAAGGCGATATAGGGTGAAGTTAATCTTCGACGAGATGTGCAAGACATGACGATGCCATGACAAGTTCGATTGCATGATTACACCCAAATTTCGCACATAGTTGACATAGGGAAGCTCAATATTGTTGACCGAGAGACGAGGGAGAACAGCAAAATCAATCCGATTAATGTACGCACCACTGCCCAGCACCATCACTTTCGACTTTGCGACATTGAGTTTGAGACCATTGGAAGAAGCGTAGTCGGCTATATAGTTAACGTCAGAGTTCAGATCGATCAGTGCACGAGCCAGATCACCAGGAGCACAGGTTGAATAAATTTGAGTGTCGTCAGCGTAAGTGAGGTAACGGGAGAAGCGAAGGCCAGAGCCAATGTCATGAATGAAGAGAGAAAAAAGGAGAGGACCCAAGACCGAGCCCTGAGGGACGCCGATATTGGTGGAGCGCCAAGGAGAGCGAACGCCCCTGTCATCGACGACAGCTTGCATTCTGTGAGATAGGTAGGAAAGGAACCAGGTGAGTACATTATCGGAGAAGCCAAGGAGCCGGAGTTTATGTAATAGCAAATGGTGCGGCACGGTGTCAAAGGCCTTACTGAAGTCGAAGAGAACAAGTATTGTTAGTTTCCGATCATCCACCGCCTGTCGGATGTCCTGATTTAATTTGATCAGGGCCGTTTGAGTGCTGAAGCCCTGCCTGAATCCAGATTGGAGCGGATCAGCGAGAGCGTTTATTGTAAGGAACTGCGTAATTTGTTTGGAGACGAGACGTTCAAGGGCCTTGGAGAGTTCAGAGAGGTTCGCGATCGGTCTGGTATCTGATGGAGAAGATGGTGGAACAGTCTTGAGTAGTGGACGTATAAGAGCGCGTTTCCAAAGTGAGGGGAAGAAGGAGAGACGTAGGCTAGAGTTGAAGATGACCAGTAAGTGGTTAAGCAGGAGGGGGGCGGCTTTCAAAATGGCAAACAAGGAGAGCGAGTCAGGGCCTTGAGTAAGAGATAGAGAGTGTGAAGAAAAAAGGACGGACTGCAGTGACTCGATGGTGATGTCGGAGAAATGAAAAGAAGGCCGATCCGGGGGCAAGGGCGGGAGGTTGAGTTGTGATAGTGAATCAGGAAGGGAAACTGAGGAGGTGGAGATGGCAGCGTAGAAGGAATTGAGCTCGTCTGGAGAAAAGAAGGCAAAAGGAGAGGAACCTCGCGGCTTAACAAGCGATAAAAATGATAGCTCCTTCCAGATTTTAGCGGGATCGGTAATTTTCGAGATACGGTTACAATAAAAATTGTCTCTGGCAGTGCGTAATTCAAGTGAAAGAGCATTGCGAGTGTTCCGGTAGATAGACATGGATAAGAGATCACCAGAACGCCTGGCCAGATGATAAAGCCTGTTCCTGTGCTTGATCTTAGCCCGTAGCACGTCGGTGAGCCACGGGGCAGAGGTGCGACGGATTGTCCAGCGAGTTGAAGGTGCATGCAGGTCAAAAGAGCTAATAATTGCTGAAGAGAGACTGTCAACGGAATCATCGAGAAGTATGGTTGAGGAAAAAGACATAGAGGGGGTATTAAACCTTGGCAGCAAGGATGAGAGCGAGGTTAGATAATCGGCTTCAACGAAGTGCGAGAGATCTCGTCGGGCAATGGTGAGCGGATATTCGGCGGATATATGAGCGGAGAGAGAGAGAGAGAGAGAGAGAGAATAGAATAGAATAGAATATGTTTATTGTAATTGCACTAGGGTGGTGGCCCAAGGGTACAAAAGATAGAGGGTATAAATCAGAAGTATGAGAATCTTAATCTAATCTAAACCTAAACTTAAAAACTAACTGGAGGCTAGAAGCAAAAGGACAGAGTATATAAACTTAAAAACTAAACTTAAAAACTAACTGAAGGCTAGAAGCGAAAGGACAGAGTATATAACATCAGAGCGAGAGGCTGGAATTATCGAAAGAAACATTATCTTAAACTTAATAGCTAATTACAGGCTAGAGGCAAAAGGATAACTGTAGCATTAAAGAGAAAGGCAGGATATGTCGGAGGAACAGGACAGATCGGCTAGGGGGTGAGAAGAAATTCGTGGAGCGCACGGTTGAAGCTCCCGATAGCCGGCAGTTCCCGGATACGGGGAGGAAGCGAGTTCCAGAGCCGGGTAGCGGAAACGAGTGTCGATCTCTGATAGACTAACGTGCGCGCAGGTGGGACAGAGAGATCGCTTAGCGGTGTACGGGTGGCGACATTTGCGCCTGGGCGACGGACGAGTTGTGTGGCGAAAAAGGGGGGGACGCGATGATGAATGGCACGATATAGGAAGGTCCCTAAAAAGTAGTTCCGGCGTTGACCAACCTTGAGCCACTTGAGTCTCTTGTAAAACGGCGTAATGTGCTCATGTTTGCGAACGTTCAGGACAAACCGGACGCAGGCATTGAGGGCGCGGTGAAGGCGAGTGTCTTCAACTCCAGTGATGTCTAGGAGCAGAAGAGAGCCATAATCAAAGATTGGAAAAATCAGAGCTGCGACAAGTAGGCGACGGAGATCGGCTGTGAGAGCTGCACCATTGGCCTTGAGCTGGTAGAGCGTTTTGTAGACTTTATTGCAGATAGACGTGACCTGCTCTCGCCAGTTCAGCGTTGGAGTGATAAAAACACCGAGATTCTTCACGACGTTGACATAAGGGACGAGATCATTGCGCACCTTGACGTGAGGAGGACCTAGCTGCTCAATTCTATTCAAGGTGCGAGCAGACCCGAGGATCATGGCCTGTGTCTTGGTGGGATTGAGTCGGAGGAGGTTTACATCGGCCCATTCAGTAATACGCGTTACGTCCTCGTTGATAAGGTCGACACATTCAGCAATGCGCTCAGCTGAACAGTGCGCAAATATCTGGAGATCATCTGCATATTTTACGATGCTGCAGTTTTTCACGATGTCGTTGAGGTCAGCCGCGAAGAGGGAGAACAGCGCAGGGCCTAGGACCGATCCTTGTGGGACACCAGACGTAACAGGTAGCCACCTCGAGAGGCCGCAGGATGTTCGAACGGCTTGGCAACGACCTGTGAGGTAAGACCAGAACCACTGCAGGGCGGGACGAGAAAGATTAAGTCGTGCCAGTTTCTCCATTAGCTTCCCATGGTCGACGGTATCAAACGCTTTAGAAAAATCGAATAAGACAAGAATCGTTACTTCACGACGGTCAATCGCGAGACGGACAGCATCGAGAACTTTGATCAAAGCGGCCTGTGTGGAACCTCCTGACACAAATCCGAATTGATGGGGGTCGGAGAGCGCTGCGCGTTGCAAGTACTGTGTAAGGTCAGATAATACGATTCTCTCAAGTATTTTTGAGAGCACACAGAGCAGGGAGATAGGCCTAAAGTCTGAAGGGGCAGAGGGATTGCGGATCTTCGGGATGGGAGCAATATACGATTTTTTCCACGGCGAAGGAAAGATCGAGAGCATGAGAGAGGAGTTAAAAATATCCAAAATCAGGTGAAATAACGGTGTAGTACAATGCTTAAGTAAAAAACCCGAAAAGCTGTCAGGGCCGCACACATGGGAGTCAGTAAGAGAGAGATGGCGGACGAGGGTTTCGGAGGTTATGTGGGCGAAGAAAAACTGCGACTCGTCAAATTCCCGTACTGTTAGCAGAGTCCCAGGTAGAACGAGTGTAGCAGCGTTATACACCGAGCCGAAGTATCCGTTCAGCTCATCCGGAGCAATAGCAATTTCAGGGCGCTGTCTGCTGGGAACTATCCCGAGACGTCGGAGTTCTGGCCAAAGAGAGAGAGAGAGAGAGAGAGAGAGAGAGAGAGAGAGAGAAAAATAATTGAGATGATATAGTTTTTTGAAATTTGGAAAAGTTAAAAATCGATAATTGAGTGAAATTTTTATATGAAAACACTGAAAATGAGAAGTAGCAAATACCCTCTCCGAGATTTTAGAAAACGCTCCAAGTTTGCTCTATGAGGAAGCCAAGATGAAAAAAAAAAAATATAGCACCTCATAGAGGAAACTCTGAGCATCGTGCATCTTGCGCATCGTGCATCTTGAGCGCCGGGCATCTTGAGCACCTTGAGGAAGCAATTTGAAAATTTCAATTTGCAACACCGTGCATCTTGAGCACCGTGCATCTTGAGCACCATGAGGAAGCAATTTGCAGATTTCAATTTGCAGCACCGTCCATCTTGAGGACCGTGCATCTTGAGCACCGTGTTTTACTTTTCAAGAGTATTTTTTCATTTATTCTGTAGCGACCCGGCTAAAAGTTTTTGGTTGGGAGTTCTCTCGAACGGAGTTAAAAAAAAAATGCAGACGTACGATCGACAAACGTACTTGCCCGCGCCTTATTCCCGTGGAGGGGTTCATTTCGTGTGAAATATTTCGAATGAACCAGAAAATACGTCCCACCAAAATACCATCAAAAGACTCGGCAGAGTCTCGGGACTAGTACCTTTGACAGCGTCGTCTGCTGGCCCGAGACTCACTCGTATATTTTCTCTTAATAAAGCGATTTCGCCGGTGGGGGTAGACTCTCCTCTAATTACGGAGCTCAGGGTTAATCTCATGATCTGTAATTTGAACTGGAGACTAATTAACTTATTCCCTCTCGATTGAGCCATAAATCAACTTGTTTGATGCCGTAATTGCTGAGAAATAACTTTGCACGGGCAAAATTATGCAATGATCAAAGTGTGCGTGCGTGTATGTATACGACACAGAGAGAGAGAGGGCCTTAGTGGCCATCGTGTTGCTGATTGCTCTTGACTGACGACGAATCCCTCCGTCCCCATTTGATACGAATTATATTTGTTTGTTGATCCTGACATAGCTTGACCCCATCCCGTGAGGTCCTGTTCCTGTTCCTTCAGGTCCTTCGAAAGTGATGTTTGCCCAAACACCCTTTTTTCCAAGTTTTTCAGGCAGTTTCGATAGAAAACTGAAGTTTTTTGCCAAAGCTACTCATTATTGAATTTTAACAATCAATAACTTTCGAAAGAGTAGAATCAGGACAAACAGCAACATACATTTTTGTAGAGCATTCGCTCCCTACAAAAAACCTCCTTCAGAAAATCTGAATATTGACCCGTTTTCGAGTTTTTAATTGCAAAAGTCGCATGTGACGTACTTCCCGGGTTATTCTTAAGAGGAATAGAAAATTGCGATGAGGCACCTCTAAATTTTTGTGTAAAGGGCTGAAATTTGGATGACTTTCGTATTTCATGATACTTGAACGAAAAAAACGTGTTCCTTGAGAAAAAAAATGATTTTTTTTGGCACAGCCTAATCTACACACTCGGATTGTCCACCCGAATCCCCAGGTTAAATATAAAAACGAAAACTTTTTCCGAAATTTTTCAGAAAAAATTTGGTGTTCAACAAATGGCTTTTTTTATTTTTCAAGCAAAAGCATAGTCGTTTTTCAAATAAATGTTTTAACAGATATTAATATTTTGATATATAGACGAAAAAAAACCCGTTTTTCTTCAAGAGAATTTTTTGTAACAGGTTTCATCGCAAAACAATGAATCGAAGGGCATCTCTTTTCCTGAATGGCGAGTCCCTAGTGCTGAAAAGGTAAGACAAATGCACTCAAAACGTTCAATAAATTCTTGAAAAATCGTAATTTGTATGAAATTTATCGTTCAGGTCCAGCTAGGCTCGTCAGGAGTGTGAGTAGACAGCGGACAACTTGGAATTTTGACAACGAGTTGGCAGAAAAATCGAAACAAACTCGCGAGGAGACTTTTCAAGTGGCTGGTAGGGGAACACACATTGGCGAGAACGGGCGCTCTTGGCGGTGGTCCAAACAAAAAACGAGCGTTAGATCCATTCCTACGAACAGCAGGTGCAGGTAATAACTATTTTTTTTTCTATCTCAAAATCTCTTCATTTTGGGTTGTTTCAAATTCTTGCATAAACGTTCTTGACACCAAGACTAAGAATTTTCTGCTATGATCAAAATTTTTTGAACGTTTAGAATTTAATGTATTTGATTTGAAATTTTTAATTTCTTTGACGTTTAGAATTTAATGTATTTGATTTGAAATTTTTTACATTTTTCATCGAACGCGCGTAATCTGAATTCGCGTTTTGTGTATGAGTTGTAAAAAAATTATTCAAGATGTTTCTAAAAAACTTTCGGCTCATAGTCTTTCTGGCTATATGCGAAAAAACCTAAATACATTTTTTTTGCAACTGATTATTAACAGAACGTGAGTTCAATTTCGACGCGTTTAGATGTGGCGAAAATTAAAAATTGGCAACTCAATATTTCAAATTCCAGACGTCAGGAAATTTTTCATGGAGGAATATTGTTAGATTCGATGTCAAGAATGTTCGTCGACCGCTTCGATTGCTTACGTGAGAAAGAAATCAGGAAAACCTCCACACCGGTCGACACGGAGTCCAAGAAAGTTTGCCAAAATTCATCTTCAGGAATATCAAGACGTTGTTCCTTGGTCACTTTGAACACATCTATCGATGGAATGAGCCCCATAAACTGGTATAAAAACTCTGGGAACAAGACAGCATTGACAAAAAGCGGAGTACGACGAATCGGCGACATCAGGAGATTTCTCTGTTGGTCTCGTGAATTGTTCACGTGAGAACGGAATCAAAAAGAAGTTCACACCGAACAAAACGGAGTCCAAGAACCTTCACAAAAATGTTTCATCGCAGTTATTGGGACATCGTTCGTCGTCGAGTATCGACAAATTTGCCGATGGATTGAGTCTCATCGAAACCAAGAATCACGTGAACCCTCCGAATAACAACGCGCAAATCAACGCACCAGACGCAAGGGCCACGAATCAGTCTGGCGTCTTTACGGATCTTTTACAAGCGGGCCCCAGCAAAGAAAAATGGACCGGCCTCACTCACCCTCCACCAGCAGTTGCACCTCAACTGTTTGTACCGGAAATGCAGCTACAGTGGGGTTATTCCTATTTCGGGTATCAACAGACATATCCACTAGACTGTATTGGGATCTGACATGGAGGCGTGGCCTGATCCAATATGGCGCCGACGAGGGTGCAGTAATACATGTGTATGTAACACGTACAGGTGGCATGTGCTTGTGTTCAATGTCCGTGTGACGTCCAGGGATATCTAGTGTCAAATATTGAACTATTACGAGGGTGCACACCAGATGTCGCATGAAATTTGTCAGATCCCAATAAAAAAAATCGATAATTTTTTTTTCAGCTTTACACAATTCCAAACTATACTTCGACATGGAAAAATACTCCTTGCGAAAGATGGAGCCAGCCCTTCAAGTTTAGAGGTGCCTCATCGAGCTTTTATCTTTTACATTTCGTTGATACGTAAATAATAAATTAGCATGAATAAAACATACTTTCTCTTTTTCTCTCATTTACCATGCATCTGCGAACTTGGTTGTTTCATTCTTGCGTGACTTGAATACTACCGCGCAAAGGCCACGTCTTCATCACGAGCCTATTCAACAGAATCATTCGTACGGAACACATTCCGAGTCAATGGAAGTTCCCCCAAATTATCATGGTTCCGAAACCGGGTAAACCACCGACAGAAAGAACTTCGTATAGACCTATAAGCCTTTTGCTCATACTCTCCAACATCTTTGAAAGATTATTCCTTATCAGGATTAATACAGAAGTACAAAAAAAAGAACTCATCCCTAACCACCAATTTGGATTTCATAACAGCCACTCAACGGTTGAACAAATTAATAGAGTGTACACGACCATAACAAACCAACTTGAGAACAAGAAATACTGCTCAGCGGTATTTCTTGATATACAACAAGCGTTTGATAAAGTATGGCACACTGGGCTACTGTACAAAATCAAACTCCACCTGCCTCAATTCTATCTGTTGATAAAGTCATACTTATCCAATAGAAATTTCCAAGTACGGTATGCACAGGACTACTCAGAATTGTACGGTATCAAATCCGGCGTGCCACAAGGCAGCGTACTAGGACCAGCATTATACACGCTTCACACCGCCGACCTACCTATTGGTAGAAAAGCCACAGCAGCAACCTTCGCCGATGATACTGCCCTCATATACACGCACGCGAATCCAACCACAGCGTCCAAGAGACTCCAACGCGGAGTAAAGAAAATACAAAAATGGATGGAAAAATGGAGGATGAAAGCGAGCGAGTCACAATCTGTGCACGTGACATTTTACGTTAAAAAGAGGTGACTGGCCAAGCATCAAACTCTACAACCAAACCCTTCCGACCGTAAACGAAGTCAAATATCTCGGCATGTACCTCGACAGAAGACTCACCTGGGCAAAACATATAAAAACCAAAAGGAAAGAATTAGACCTGAAGCTGAGGAAAATGTATTGGCTCATTGGACGGAACTCCAAACTAAACATATACAGCAAGCTCACCGTATATAAGGCCATACTAAAGCCAATCTGGACGTACGGTCTCCAACTCCGGTGAACAGCCTCCAACTCAAACCTGGAGATAATCCAACGGTTTCAGTCCAAAACACTGAGGATGATAGTAGATGCGCCGTGGTACATGAAAAATAGCTACCTTCACCAAGACCTCAAAATAAACACCATCCAACAGGAAATCGAAAAGTATGGTCACAAGTACCAAACGCGCCAGGAAAACCACCCGAACCGATTGGCGACCAATCTAGTCGAAAGCAACCTCCAAAGAAGAAGACTAAAATGCTTCAACCCGGGACACCCGGCTCAACGCTTTAACTAAGGAAGGAGGGGGGGGGGGGGGTAAAACAAATAGAACACGCGACAGTTTGAACCTTAAAACCGTTCCCACTTAAATAAAACAAAACCAGTTGCCCGTCAATGGACGACCAACTATCTTCCCTGTAGAAAACCCTAAAAACTATTTGTGGTTATTTGTAATAACAGATTATAGTTATAAGTAAAGAGAAAAAAAAATTTCCTGCAAATGCTCTTTCAGACGTCGAGCTTCGTTAATAGCTTGTTCTTTTATTTCCCCGAATCGCTTTATCTGCAAACGTGCCAGTTCGCGTTTGACTTCGGTTCGGTTGCTACTCATGATAACCTCGAAATCAATAAACAAATATATAAAAATGGAAGAAAACTTACAATAATATCCACGAATATTTATTTTTCCAAGATTCACAAATTCCGCACGAAAATATAAAAATAGGAAAATACCTTACGTTACTCCAAGATTCATAACAAAATATAAATAAATTTTGTATTCTCCGAAATTGCACCGGGGCTTTGGTGTAGTGGCTAGCGTGCTTGCCTCTTAATCAGAGTCTCGGGAGGTCCCGGGTTCGATTCCCGATGTCGTAATCGTGTCAGGAGAAAATAAATACGGGCGTGACGAGCTCCAGATGTACATACAAGGCATACACAAGTACATGTACTGGTGTGTGTCACGTGTGTATAGCTGTAGTCTGTGTTTACGTTCTCCTGTCAAGATGTGACGTAACTCCAACGCCGCGAGGCGAGCACGGGACCGACTGTAGTGGCCCAGGTTTTCCGCAGTTTTCCGGGGCCCATGGTACGTGCTAATACCGCGTGCCATGGCGAATGCGCTACAGAGTAGGAAGTCGGCTGCGGCCGCACCGGACCTGGGTGTCTGGTTACTGACCCGGACCAGTCACCCAGGGGGAGGAGGATAATGGATAGTGAGACGAGCGGACGGGTAGTAAAGGGAAGGACGAGATGCAGCCGACTCCTGTAAATCCCGAAAGAGAAGGAGAGGCTTAGGATTAATATAAAAAAATATATATATATTCTCCGAAATTGCGTAAAACAAAAAATTATAAAAAACAATTGAATGCAACTTGCTGCGTGGTGTACCCGTAAGGCTGTCTGACTGACTGATTTTTGGGGTATTCCTGCCAAAAAACTGTAGAGACGCACGTGGATTCCATGATTGTTCCAAACATCGCTATTAAAAACGGAGTTGTCTTCTACGTCTTTTTTACTTTTACTTGATAGTAGTGTTATAGTCACAAACGAGAAGAAAAAGGTATTTGTGAAAAAAAAACCGGGACATCATCGCGTGGTGCGAGGAAAAAAACCTTGCAGGACGCCATCGCGTGATACGGGAAAAAAGTCTACCGGGCCATCAATCATCGAAATCGACGGTCCCTGCGGTAAATTTACAAAATGTAAGCATTTATTCTATTTTCGTTATTTATTAATCAGTATTTAGTGTGCAGTAGTCATTATTAACAAAAATTACATAAAAATCAGCCGCAAGAGAGATCGTTTGGGGCGACTTTTTTTCGATATTGAGGTTAAATTCTTTCTTTCACTTTCGCTCTGCTCTTGCGCTGCTCTCACACAACAACAAAACACAGCGGGGAGAAATTAGGTTTTACTGATATCTTGGCATCTAAGGAGGCACGCTGTCAGTTCGACACCGCAGCATTTGTCCTGTGCAACTCGCGACTGCGACACTGCCGTGTCAAACCGCCTTGCGTTGAACTGCCACGTTGCCTATAAGGATCCCCGAGGATAGATGCAGTATCTTTGGTATAATTCCATTTGAATTGTTTGCTCCGTAATGACCTTCTTTTATTTCAGAGGATACAGCGAGGGACGCAGTCATGAGAGAAGCGTACATGCTCGTCGAGTTTATCGACGATGTTGGGATCAAGCGCAGCATCGACATCGTCCCTGCCGGCTGGATTTTCTTTGATGAGAAGAAAAACCACCTCGTCGCACCCTTCATACAAAATTCTTCGAAGACAAGTCTGCAAATTCTCAGAAGCCTCGTCAAATGTGGAGGCCAACCACTTCCATCGTGGCCAATACACAGGGTATTAATCAAAGGTTCTGCAGGTATGTGAAATTATACCGTACAATTCCGTACTCTTGTCACGGGGGTTTGGTTAATTCGCTGGAAAAAAGCATACTTTCGATCATTTTTATTCATGGCAAGGCTTCGAGTGTACACCGGTCAACTCTACACCGTAGCATATTCCTGTACAAGTCGTGACTTGGTACGGCAAACGCTATACTGTGTACAGTTTCCCAGTGTGGACTTGTAGCTTTGCCCATAAAATGATCAACATTAGCTTTTTTATAGTGAATTCCCCCCTCATGAAATAATTAATACTTCGAATTTTTATGTCTTACGTTCTTACGCTGAAGCCTTGAAAAAAGCTAAAGCGCTTGAAATACAGCTGTATGTCTTCAGTACGGACAACGGGGAACACGTCGCAGCAAAACAAGACGGACTGCTAAAGAAATATAAAATGAGAGGGAAAAAATACGACGAAAAGGAAGTCGAGGAGCTGTTTGCAGGAGCTGCTCTGAGCGCACTATTTCGAAACGACGGGGTTCGAGATCGTCTCTCGTCAAGTAAGTATTTGGATCGAATCTAGCCACATAAAATTTTCCACATAATTCTGAAATTCATAAAATGGTCGATTCTTTTTCGGAGATAGGGTCAATAACTTGTCGTTTTTTTCCACTTTACAAATCGAAGAGAAATTTCAAATTTGTCTAATAAATAGTGTGACAGGAAAATAATTTATCCTCGACATCAACGTTCGGAAACTCCTCGAGCGTAAAATCGTGTCGTCACAATTGTGTTGTCCCCACCAATTTCGTCCTTAGTCTTAAGAATAATCATAATATCTATTAATCGATATTTCGAGGGTTGACACGCATGCGCCAAATTATTGATTTCCATTAACTGGGGATCCAGCTACGAAAAGTGGGGAGAGAGCCGGATCGCCAGTTCATTGCCGAAATGGGATAATGAGGAGAATATCATCGACTTTTGAAGAGAGTACATCTCGTTGAGACTCTCGGGGATCGACCCTCTGTCAGCCCCACTGTCTTATTCTTTGTCAATTTCGGAGATCCATATTAGATCAAAGTTAGGACAAAATTCGACTTCTATTCCGTCTGGAGAATACAAGTCAAATAAAGAATAAGACAATAATTAAAATCAAAAGTCAACCCTCGAGGAGTTTTGTCGCGTTAATACCAAATTCTGTAATTTTGTCAAGTATAAAGTCTGTAAATCGTTTTGTGAACGCGTGTGTCGTCAAATTTCATGCTCAAGAGCAATCGACAATTCTCACACGACATTCAAGAGAACGTAATTCAAATGAATTTATATTTTTCACTTTAAGGCTGTCTGTCTCGCTTTCTTAGCACGATCCATCAGCTCATTATCTTTGGTCCACCAACTGTACCCTCCCTGAATCAAAGATCCCATAAAATAATCAAAAACGATATAATTGTTAGTCAAACCGACTAGCTGGCGCCCAACAATTCAAATAAAATAAAATAAAATCAAGCCATAGAGCCCTGGCAGCCGAAAGGACCGCGGCCGCGCCAGGTGAAGGAAATATTCCGTCTCAATAGAAAAAACGAATTTATATACTTCGTTTGGACCGGCGTACAATAAATTTTGGCTTCATTTTGTGAAATTGACGTGCAACATCGATTTGATTTGAATTTGATAAGAATTTAAAAAAAGCTCCGGAGCCGTCTAAAAAAAATCTATCGATTCGTAAACATCACCAGTCTATCGGTGTTCAGCAGAAATCGCCACACGTGAAAAGTACAAGTAAAGAATTGGACCCTGCAGATTCCGACAACAGTACTCGATCTACGGAACAATCCAGTGGATCTTGTAAGTCGCACAACAATGACGATCACTCTGCTCAAAATTCGGAATCGCACTCAGGTTAATCTAAATTTTTTTTAACGAACAAATAGTGGTGACTTTTTGATTTTTTATTGCTTCTTTATTACGAATTTTTGTTCTATCTCCTAGAGTCAAACAATAATGGTGAAGCTCGCAAAAAAGGAAGCAATCTCCATCAAAAGAAGGGCAAGGACGATATGCCACATCAAGTGGAGCCTTCGAAAAAATATGAGGACCCGCTAAAACTTATTGATGGTAAAACGCTAAAACGATATTAATGGTAAATTTCTTTCATTGCCTTAAGAGGCGCATGTGTACATACATGAGGCATTCCACCGAATATCGTACGCGAATCCTTTCTCAAAAAATTCGAATTTTTTCAAAATTGGTTCTTTCCATTACTTACGTAATGAAAAAAAAAAAAATGCCTCGAGTGGGCGGGATCTGGCAGTTTAAATAATAATTTCCATTGCCTCTACAAAATTCTACCTTGAGATTGTGCAACAGCAATTGAATATGAAAATTTCAGTAACTTTTTGATTTTCTATTATCTTTCAATTGGAAATTTTTGTTTTATCTTTTCAATTCAAACGATAATGGTAAATCTCACAAAAAAGTTAGCCATTCTCACTAAAAGACGGGCAAAGACAATATGCCACATAAAATGAATCCTTCGAAAACATATGAGCACGCGCTAAAATTCATCGATATCGGTGGTAAAGTTCTTTTATCGCCTTGAGAGATGCATGTGTACTAGACTGTATAAAAAAAAAATTGATAATTTCTTTTTCAGCCTAACACAATCTTAAACTTTACTTTTATATAGAAAAATAATTCTCCCGAAAGATGGGGCCAGATGTTCAAAATTTAGAGGTGCCTCATCGAACTTCCGTTTTTTTATTTGGTTAATCCGTAAATAACGGATTTCCATGAATGGAATAAACATTTTTCGTGTTCTGAAATGATGAACTGTTCTATTCTTATGTATAAATACTGAATATACTATAAAAAAACGGTCTTGGTTATTGCAGCAACAATTATCAGTGGATATATACACTCCGAAATTTTCAGCCTTGTTATTAGTTCTATATGTCGGTGAAAAAAAAAAAAAATCATAAGAGAATTTAATAAGCACCGTTTTCAAGGGGACAGTTTTCGCTTCCATTTGACACCTGGAAAAGAAAATTATAATTTTTTTTATAGCTTCCACGCCCTTTTGAATACGGCCGTTTTCTGCCGATTTTTCGAGCTTCGGAGATGGGCTACTAAAATCTTTTTCTCATAATTCCATTTATCATGATTCCAAAGAGGATATCAATCGCTGCATTTTTGTTTTTAAAAAAGTACCATGCGATTTTTTTTTTGCAAAAATATTTGTGACGGTCTGGCAATAGTGAGAAATCTAGAGGTGGCCCTAGCGCAGTGGTTAGCGCTCCGGACTACGACTCCGTGGGTCCCGGGATCGAGTCCCACTCGGATCACCTTTTTATTCGCTCATTATTGCTGGAGCGTGCCTCGTCACAAAATGGTGTCAGAAGTTTCCGAACCGACTACACGCTCACTCAAAATCAACGGTCCATCGAGGCAGAATCTACGGCCCACAGAGGCACAAATTTACGGCCCAACGCGGCAAAAATGAAAAACGCCCAGAGCGGCAGAATACTTCGAATCGCCCAAAGCGGCAAAAATCTTCAGGAAAATGTGACGTTAGTCGACGAGGACGTCGAGCACTGTAAGAGGGGGAGTGTGACGGTCTGGCGAGATCTAGATGGGAGATCTAGAGGTGGCCCTTGCGCAGTGGTTAGCGCGCCGGACTCCGACTCCGTGGGTCCCGGGATCGAGTCCCACTCGGATCACCTTTTTATTCGCTCATTATTGCTGGACCGTGCCTCGTCACATATTCAAATTGTGACCGTGCCTCGTCACAAAATGGTATCAGAAGTTTCTCGGACCGACAACACGTTCACACATACTAAGGCCCAAAGCGGCACATACTACGGCCCACAGCGGCAAATACAAGCCCAGAGCGGCAGAATCTACGAAAGCCCAACGCGGCAGAAAAATGAATCTTCGAAAAAAATGAATTAAAAATGTGACGTTAGTCGACGAGGACGTCGAACACTGTAAGAGGGGGAGTGTGGCGGTCTGGCAATAGTGAGAAATCTAGAGGTGGCCCTAGCGCAGTGGTTAGCGCTCCGGACTACGACTCCGTGGGTCCCGGGATTGAGTCCCACTCGGATCACCTTTTTATTCGCTCATTATTGCTGGACCGTGCCTCGTCACATATTCAAATTTTTGACGAATATTGCCAATTTTATTACATTTGGCGCATCTTGAAAACGGCGGGTGATTGAGGAAAATGTCATGAAAGTGAAAAGTTGCAGAAGTTTATGATCGACCTGTTATAATTATTTCAGAATTTTTTTTTAACACTTTTTTTCCCCCACTTTCAGAGTAAAATTTATTTCAATTTCCTCATGGCATTTTTTTTTTTTTTTAAGAGAACGAGGCATTCATTCTTGTTTTGTCATCATCTTCGTGTCATTTTAATTAAAAATTAAATGTCTTACTTTCTTTTACACGATTTTTGCGTCAAAAAAACTAAATTTTTGAAAATTCAATTTTTAAATGAAATTACACGAAGATGATGATAGAACGAAATTTAAACCCCTCTAAAAAACTACCATGAGGAAATGGAAATAAATTTTACTCTGAAAGTGCGAAAAAAAGGCGGACAAAAATTCTGAAATAATTCTAACAGGTCCGTCATAAACTCCTGCAACTTTTCACCCTACTGATATTCTCTCCAATCACCCGCCGTTTCCAAAATACGCCAAATTTAATAAAATTGTCAATTTTTGTCAAAAATTTGAATGTTTTTGCGGAAAAAATCGCACAATACTTTTTTGAAAACGGAAATGCAGCTTTTGATATCCCCTTTGGAATCATGATAAATAAAACTATGAGAAAAATGTTCTAGTAGACGGGCAGCCTATCTCCGAAGCTCGATAAATCGTCAGAAAACATCCGTATTCAATAGCGCGTGGGGGCTATAAAAAAAATTCTAATTTTCTTTGCCGGGTGTCAAATTGAAGCGAAAACTGTCCCCTTGAAAACGGTGCTTATTAAATTCTCTTATGATATTTTTTCACCGATATACGGAATATATAACGAGGCTGATAATTTCGTAGTGTATATATTGACCGATAATTGTTGCTGCAATAACCAAGACCGGTTTTTTTTTTAGTATATTCAGTATTTATACATAGGAACAGAATAATTCATCATTTTAGAACACGAAAAATGTTTATTCCATTCATGGTAATCCGTTATTTACCGATTAATGAAAAAAAAAAAACGGAAGTCCCATGAGGCACCTCTAAATATTGAAATTTTGGCCCCATCTTTTGAGAGAATTATTTTTTTTATATTCAAGGAAAGTTTAAGATTGTGTTAGGCTACAAAAAAATCTATCGATTTTATTTGATACAGTCTGATGTGTACATACATGAGGCATCCCACTGAATATCGTACGCAAATGCGGCCTCCGAAGATTCGAAACTTTTTTATTGGTTCTTTCCCACTACTTATGTGATAAATAAAAAAATTCTTTGAGTGGCTAGGATCTTGCAGTTTGAATAATAATTTTCATTGAATTTGCAAAATTGTACCGTGGAATTGTGCAAAAGCAAGAGAAAATATCAATCGAATTGTGAGACCCCTCCCACACGAAGATTTTTTTCTTTCATACATAAGTAACGAGACTCTGCCGAGTCACTTGATAGAGAGAACTGAAAAAAATCGTATCGAATTTGTTTGGGCCGGATTTGCGTGTAATATTTGTTGGAATGCCTCGAGTGAAGATTACATACCCGTGAAAAAACGGCCGAATAGCCCAAGCGTCGCCCAGTGCTGTGCCAACCGTGTTTGACGGTTGTCCGACCGTTGGCGGAACTGATCGGCCAATCACTGGATCAGCGTTGGAGTGATAACAACGGTCCCACGGTTGGCTACAGCTTGGGAACAGTACTGGCCCAGTGTTGGTCATGACAACAGCCCGATGCTCAGCCAACCGTTGAACCAGTACTGTCAAAAAGTTCCCAAACCTCGCGTCCAAAATCTTCAATGTTAGATTTCTCTGGATTTTGTTCTACCAAAGACCATTCGAAAGATAAAAAATCATAGAAAATTCAAATCTAATATGAGATTTTTCCCTCAACCCGTTCTCCTGTGAGAACGATTTAAAGTTTCTGTGACGTCATAAAACGCCTATTTTACTGTATAATAAGAGTACGGCCGGCTCGCGCGCGTCGAGCCGCTGCCGCGTCTCTTGATATAAAACTCAAAATACGTTTCGATGTATTGGTCGTGGAAACTTTCTGCATATCCCCTCGATATTTAGTAATTGTGCTTCACAACGAATTTGCCAATTTAAGTTTGATAACGTATCAAGAGACGCGGCAGCGGCTCGACCCCAAGTATTAAAAAAAAAGCGTAGCGCGCGAGCCGGCCGTACTCTTATGTACAGTGAAATAGGCGTTTTATGATGTCACAGAAACTTTAAATCGTTCTCGCAGGAGAACGGGTTGAGGGAGAAATCTCATATTAAATTTCAATTTTCTAAGATTTTTTATCTTTCGAATGGTCCTTGGTAGAACAAAATCCATTGAGCCAATCCAGAGAAATCTAACATTGAAGATTTTGGACGCGAGGTTTGGGATCCTTTCTGTTTCTCGGAGTCAGAAAGGCGTAAGTTGTCCACGCAGGCGCTTGGATATATATACTGTGTTAAATTATAAAGATCGCAACCTCAGTAGAAAAATAATTACTCAATTTTCTTCATATCACTTTGACATAAAAAACAATTTAGATTTACAAAATGTAATGCATTTTTTCTTCCCTACGAACGATATTTTGAAATTCCCCAAAATTTTCTCAAAAACTCTCAAGCTCAATCGACAAAAAGAAATGAAATCATTGCAACATAGCCAATAATTAAAAAAATAATGAATAGCTACATTTCACAGGGAAGCATGTGCACCCTCAATACATTTTGTGTATTTAAGGATCTGCAAAGGCTCTACAAAAAAATACAAAAAATTGGCGTGCACGGTTAACTAAAAAAGTCCGGGAAGATAAAGAATCAATTTAAGGGAGAGGCGGACAAACTTAAACAACTGCCTAAAATAGAATATCCATTTGTTTTTCATCTGAAAAATCGAAATCGTTTTCATTCAAATCTCGTCACGATAAAAAACATTTATCAGATTGCATGGAATGAAATTTTTTTAAAGTTTCGTTCCCCTTGGCTCTCCAGACTTTCAAAAATGATTATTAATTGCGCAAAGAGGAGAGATTTTTGTTTAATATCGAAATAGGAAATATCATCGCGGAAAGAGAATAGGATAAACAGCGAACATTTGGAATAATATGGAATTATCATCGCGGAAAGAGAACAGAAAAAACAGCGAACATTTAGAATTTCGGAGGATGGTCCATTTCCCATTACATGACGTCATAATGCTACTTTGCGCGTGCATGCGGAAACTTCTAATAAGAACAGTGACGCAGCCCTTCGCCGAACTTTTTTAGTTAACCATGCACGCCAATTTTTTGTATTTTTTTGTAGAGCCTTTGCAGACCCTTAAATACACAAAATGTATTGAGGGTGCACATGTTTCCCCGTGAAATGTAGCTATTCATTATTTTTTTAATTTTTGGCTGTGTTGCAATGATTTCATTTCTTTTTGTCGATTGAGCTTGAGAGTTTTTGAGATAATTTTGGGGAATTTCAAAATATCGTTCGTAGGGAAGAAAAAATGCATTACATTTTGTAAATCTAAATTGTTTTTTATGTCAAAGTGATATGAAGAAAATTAAGTAATTATTTTTCTACTGAGGTTGCGATCTTTTGAAGTTGGCGTTCTTTTTTTACTTTTCAAAAGTATTTTTCCACGGATTTCTCTTCTTTTTAAAAAGCGGGATATTCATCAACATTTTTTTGTAATTATAGAGGCATTATTTGTTCTGGTTGGTTATTCTTGAAATAAAATAAATCTCTTCAAAAACTTCTGTCGACACTCCTGGTGAATTCCTTTAAATATCTCGACAACAGTCATGATCAAAGACTTGAAAAACTCTCGTCGAGAACCTTGTTCAATCCCTCAAGGAAACCACGAAGAGACTCGTGGTCAATCTCTCAATGAAACCTCAGTGAGGCCCTTAGTCAATCCCTTAAAAAAGCTCGTCTACTCTTGGCTAATCTGTTGCAAAAATCTCGTCAAGACTTTTTGTCGACTCTTTAAAAACTCCCATCCAGACTCTTGACTAATCCTTTCTTAAAAAAGTCATGTGGTCGAACTCGAAACTGTCAGATTTCGAGATAAATATCTCGAAAAATGAAGCCGCTATTCGTTGCTATGGATACGTTGATTTATCCACGGCTAATCGATTGATTCGTTCGTTGCTAGGAATTTATTTATTCGTTGTCAAGTTTTTGGCCAAATTGATTTTGGCAGTCCGTGCGTCAGATCAAGTTTAACGACACAATGTCAACGTCAAAATCGAACAAAAAAATGATCGAAGAATTCACAAGCAGCGAAGAAATGGATGAATACATGGCCGGGGACGAAACGATGTGAGTTTTTGATGATAAAAAATAATATGTAAAAATGTGAAAAAAATAAATCGTAAATTAATTTATATTTATAAAAAATTCGTTATTATAATCATAATTTCGTTTAAATTTTTGCAGTGATTTCTTCGGATACATTCATAGTATCGAAGGATCGAAATTGGTTGGAGCAAAAATAAGAAAAACGCTTTACAAATTCATAGTCAACAACGGAAAAGGCAGGAAGATGTGCGTACTGATGTGGGAAGAAATCGCTAACAAATACGAAGCTTTATTGCGCTGCCGAGATGTGAGTTTATTATGAAATGAATAATAATTCTTTGATTAATAAAAAAATCATTTTTCGTTCTATTTCAACGTTGCAAACTTCAGCATCATCAGACTAAGTTAATTATTAATTTACAAAATTTTCAGATAATACGCATTTCGAACGGGAAAGCCTTGGCCGTAAATTTGAATTACGCCAACGTAAGCGACGACGTTATAGGCGTCGAAATTTCTGTGCAACGTGCGACAAAAATTGAAATCGAAGGGCAATTGAAAACCGATGACGATATTCAATGTTGCACGAAAGTTTTATTAAAGGACGCCAGTACTACTGATTCGCATGATTTAATTGGTAAGCCAAAATCATTGAAATAGAATGAGATGAAACATTTTCTGATTACTCGTTGATTTTTAAATTAATAATACATTTGATACGCTGAAAATCAAATTTTATCGAAAAAATGTCGATATTTTGTTGAATACGGCGAACTGAATATATTTGGATAATTTCAAAATTTTCGTAATTTAACGATATATTTGATTTCTAACGGACTGTCAGCACAATTTACGATTGGAATGACAAAAATTTAATTTTCGAAGAGACTTTCTAGAATATTTCTTGCTGCAATGATAACATTTTTGAGATTTTTCAAAGAAACGTTTAGTTGAACGTATCCAACAAAATATCGATCTTTTCCAACAAAATTTTCTATTCAGTATGGAAATTTCAATTGTCTTGGCACCATATTCGTAAAAAGCGATTGATCTAAAGATCAGACAAAATCTTTATCAAATTAAAATGCATTCAAATAAAACTATACCCATTAAATTTCAGCGATCGAGGGTTTTATCAAAACGCCTTTTTTTACATCGATGACTGGCAATTCCAGTTATGGAATGGGGGCGATCACGGATGGGCACTACAAATTACGAGTGCACATTGCCCAGTTCAGTGACAACGATAAACTCGGCCCAGGAACACATATCGAAATAAAAGGCGAAATAAAGAAGGACAAATGTAAATATATCTATTTTTTCTAAATATTAAAATTAAAATTCAAACATAATTTTTTGATCGATAAATTGATATTTTTCATCATTTTAAAACTCATTTGCGCATTTTCAGATGGTTCTCCGTATCTCCAGGTTAGAGATATTGCGCAAATAAATATAATCGATTCGGAGATTATGAGCGCAGCCGCGTTGCAGAACGGTTTTCGGTCAGCGCCGCAAAAGCGGCTACAAAATTTTTCAGAAGACGAAGGAAATAAAGAACGGAAAAATAAAAAAGTTTGCATTTTTTATGAAATAATGCACTGAAAATCAAATTTTGTCAAAAAATGTCGATATTTTGTTGAATACGGCGACTGAATATTTTTTGAGAATTTAAAAATTCTGTAATTTTAACAATATTTTTGATTTCTAACGGAACTGTTAGCACAATTTATGATTGGAATGACAAAAGTTTACTGTTCGAAGACACTCCCTAGAATATTTCTTGCTGCAACGTCAAAATTTTAGCGGTTTTTTATAAAAACTTTTAGTCGAACGTCCGTCTCCAACAAAATATCGATCTTTACCAACGAAATTTCATTCCCAGTGTGTTACATCGATGAGATATGCGTCTAGATTAATTCAAATTCTAAATTAATTCCCTTATTTTCAGAAAATCAAGACTCTGTAGGCATGCCAAATCCATCGTCATTGATACATGATGAGGGTTTTTTTTTTTAAATGTTTCAGTGCATGGTTAAATAAAATGCAATATATTTCTGTACGGATTAAAAACAATTATTATTATAATAATAAAAAATACTGCGGTGTTGTAAGTTCAGCCTTTTTTGTGTCTGACATTATTTTCCTATATTTTCCTGTAGCAATAAAAAAAAAAAATGATTGTAATAAAAAAATCTATGATGTTCCGAGTTCTGTCCTTTTCTTTGTGCCTGAATTATTTTTTACTCTTTTTTTTCTCCTCAAAAAAAGACTTTGGTCTAATTTCATTCAATTTTAACGCGCTCAACGTTGGAATAGCAACAGATTCACGGGTTACAGACACAATCGTTGATTCCTTCGCGATATTGATATTTGACAGCTGAACTTCACCTCGCATGTCATTACCACTGAATCTTTGATTCAATCGTTGACACTTTTTAAAGTGAGTATTTTTGTGTCTACGAAGTGGAAATATAGAATTTAAACCCTCGAATATAAAGCGAATTATCGCAGCAAGGGATCGTAAAACGAAACTGAGGCCATTGAGCCGTCAAAATATGTGAGTATGTCATGAGGCAATAGGTCCTAAGTTTCTTGAAATTTGAAATGATGTTGAAGTTTGCATCGTTGGATTGCAACGAAATTCTGCACTGAAAATTAATTTTTGTCAAAGAACGTTGATATTTTGTTCAATACGGCGAACTAAATGTTTTTTGACAATTAATTCCAACGTTTTTCGTTATTTTGACAATATTTTTCATTTCTAACGGAACTGTCAGCAAAATTTACGTTCAGAATGACACAAATTTACTTTTCGAATGCACTTTCTAGAATCTTTCTTGCTGCACTGACAAAATTTAATTTTATCGAAAAATCGTCGATATTTTGTTGAATACGGCGAACTGAATATTTTTGAATAATTTCAAAATTTTCGTAATTTTAACAATATTTTCGATTTCAAACGAAACTGACAGCCAAATTTACGATTGGAATGGCAAAAATTATCTTTTCGAAGACACTTTCTAGAATATTTCTTGCGGCAGCGATAAAATTTTCATCATTTTTCAAAAAAAAAAAAATTTAGTCGAACGTATCCAACAAAATTCGATCTTTCCCAACAAAATTTTCTTTTCAGTGTGTTTCTTTTTCAGCACCGCTCATAATTGTTATTCAATATTTGGCCCGGACAATAAAACGATCGTCTCTCGATTCCCAAAAACTCTATCGAGACGAAAGACAACCATGGCTTGCAAAATTTAATAGATAATTCGCAGAGACAATATTTTTCGTTGAATTTTAACGTTGGAAACTTTAATATCGTAATATGAAGGATGTCCGCGAAGAACTTTTGTCTGCTTTTTTATTATTTCTTTCGTACGAACGCAACTGATAGATATGAGACAGAAATTTGCAACTTTGGTGTCGAACGGAAATTTTTTTTTCAATCAATTGAAGTTTGCATCGTTGGATTGCAACGAAATTCTGCACTGAAAATTAAATTTTGTAAAAGAACGTTGATATTTTGTTGAATACGGCGAACTAAATGTTTTTTGACAATTAATTCCAACGTTTGTCGTTATTTTGACAATATTTTTCATTTCTAACGGAAGTGTCAGCGAAATTTACGTTTAGAATGACACAAATTTACTTTTCGAATGCACTTTCTAGAATCTTTCTTGCTGCACTGACAAAATTTAATTTTATCGAAAAATCGTCGATATTTTGTTGAATACGGCGAACTGAATATTTTTGAATAATTTCAAAATTTTCGTAATTTTAACAATATTTTCGATTTCAAACGAAACTGACAGCCAAATTTACGATTGGAATGGCAAAAATTATCTTTTCGAAGACACTTTCTAGAATATTTCTTGCGGCAGCGATAAAATTTTCGTCATTTTTCAAAAAAAAAAAAAAACGTTTAGCCGAACGTATCCAACAAAATTCGATCGTTTCCAACAAAATTTTCTTTTCAGTGTGTTTTTTTTCAGCAGCGCTTATAATTATTATTCAATGTTTAGCTCGAACAATAAAACGATCGTCACTCGATTCCCAAAAACTCTATCGAGACGAAAAACGACCATGGCTTGCAAAATTTAATGGATAATTCACAGAGATAATATTTTTCGTTGAATTTTAACGTTGGAAACTTTAATATCGTAATATGAAGGATGTCCGCGAAGAACTTTTGTCTGCTTTTTTATTATTTCTTTCGTACGCACGCAACTGATAGATATGACACAGGAATTCGCAACGTTGGTGTCCACCGGAATTTTTTTTTTTTTAATTAATTGTTCGGTTTCAAAGTCCCGGACAATTTTCGTGACGATTTTTGTCTTTGGAGCCTCAAAAAAGATGGTTTTGTCGTTCTGACCAAATATTGAATAAGAATCTTGAGATTTGCTAAAGAAAAAATAGAATTTCGTTGCATTCCAACGATGCAAACTTCAACATCGTTTGATAGATCGCATGAACAGACTTTTTAAATGAAAATGCTGATGCTGATTGCAATTTTTGTTGTTTCTTTTTTCAGATTCCCATTATCTGAGAATCGATTCCTTCTGGCAGACTTTCGAAGTTTTGAAAAAAACTAGACTACAGTCGGAAGTAATATATACAAGACAAACATACCAGAAAAAAAAAGATTCATGCCAGTTTAAGACTGAAACTCTGTACAGATATAATGATCAATGATACAAATATTGCAAGATCCAGAAGGTACTGAAATTGAACAACAAAGAATATAAGGAATAGAACCAAAAAGAAACTGAAAATTAACATAGGTTTAATTAATTCATACGAACTAAAATATTATATTACTTAATTGGTCGATTTGAACTTTCCTTTTTAATACTTGGCGTCAAGACGCTACCACGTTTCTAAATCAAGTGATTGAACTAGACATCTACAAAATTAATTGTAATTCCGGAATATTACAAATCGTAGTTATAATAAATCGAGTATTACGAATTTAAAAAATATGCCGAAACGTCGAATTGAGAGAACAGATGCGGAGGAAAAAGAATTTCAACGAGTTGCTAAAGAAAGAAGGAGCGCTAATCAGCGACGTCGACGTGCTGAAGCACGCAATGTAAGATGTCAAAACAACGTCACAACTTTACATGTAAATCCATCGAATCTCGTACTCGATGCGGGGTTTAATGATACCAATATTGGGCAGATAGATATTGAAGATACAACGACAAATGCTCTCGTGCCTACCGTGCTAGCACATGCCACGACAAGTGCCATCGATGGAGAATTTAGATTAAGACCTCGCATAATCGAATTGCCAACGACATTGACTATCAGTGATGTATGTGATATAAGACATCGACGATCCATGGACCAAAGTCAGCGATCGGAAACGCAATCACATTGTACTGAACAACCCAGGAGCACCCGTGAACATTATATTGGAGTAATGGACGTATTGTGCTCAAATTGTGGAGCGAAACATTTTCCTCAAGAGAGAGTGGCTAATAAGCTTTCTTTTAATGATTGTTGTAGTCATGGAGAAGTGTCAATTGAAGCTCTTCCAGAACCACCGATTTTTATGAAGGAATTATTCAACGGTACCCATGAAGAAAGTAAACACTTCTTTGACCGTATTCGATGTTATAATAATTCATTTTCATTTGCGTCATTCAATGCTAATTTGGTCAATTTCAATAACCAACGCTCAGGACCATACTGTTTCAAGATCCAGGGGCAGATTTACTATCAAATTAATACGTCGTTGTATCCTAAAGCGGGTGAAAACCCAAGTTACGGTCAATTATTCATTGTTGATCAAACTGAAGCCATTGAATTTCGTTGCGCTCAAAATTCAGAACTGAAACCTCTAATGATGGAAGCCCTAGACACATTTTTTCGTGAAAATAACATATTTGCTCAATCATATCAAATGATGAGTGAAGAACTCCAACATCAACAGCGATCGTTGAATAGTGATGTTGAACCTGAAACAAGCCTATTATTCACATTGAAACCGGGATTGGATAGAAATCGATATAATTTTCAAAGAACAAATGAAGTAGCAGCGGTGTTTTCTACTACCGCTGATGGAGAAATTTCGGAGTCTTACGTCACGATACGGAATATCAATACTAAGACCTTACAATTTGTTAGTACAATGGATCCTAATGTGGAACCGTGGATTTATCCATTATTTTATCCATATGGTACCAGAGGTTGGCACAGTGACATCCATTGCATTAATAGAAATCGTCGCGTAACACGCGCTGCGTATATTAAATTTAGGATGGCTATCAGAGAAAATTTTAATGTTTTTCTATTAGGACGCAGATTATTTCAACAGTGGATTGTTGATAGCTATGTCAAAGTAGAAAAGGATAGAATCCAGTATTGCAAAAACCATCAAACACGCTTACGTGCTGAATCGTACCAAGGACTCATCGATCATTTACAGAGAAGAGCTGATACGATAAACAGTCAAGTTGGTAAAATCGTAATTCTTCCTTCAACGTTCACAGGTTCTCCCCGGAATATGTTACAATTATATCAAGATGCTGTGGCGATTGTTCGGAAATATGGTAAGCCTGACCTGTTTATAACCATGACGTGTAATCCTAAGTGGCGTGAAATCCAAGAAAACCTTTTATCCGGGCAATGTCCATCGGATAGGCCAGATATTGTTGCGCGTGTTTTTAATATAAAAAAAGATTACTTGGTTGAATTGATAGTAAAAAAAAATTTTTTCGGTGTTCCCGCAGCCTACGTGTATGTTATTGAATTCCAAAAACGTGGATTGCCACACATGCATTTATTAGTTACATTGAAACAGAATTATAAGATAGCAACTGCAGATGTTGTTAATAAGTATATATCTGCAGAAATCCCAGATCCAACAAAAAATATTAACTTGCACAACATAGTGATGAAGCAAATGATTCATGGTCCGTGCGGTAGTTGGTGTTTCGTTGATGGAAAGTGTTCAAAAAATTACCCTAAAAATTTTAAGGAAGAAACAACACTCGATGAAAATGATTATCCTTATTACCGCCGTAGAGACACTGGCGTGAAATATACTCGACATGATGGTTATATCGTTGATAATTCTAATGTTGTCCCTTATAATCCGGTTTTTTTGGAATTATTGAATTGTCACATTAATGTTGAAGTTGTGTCTAGCATAAAATCTGTCAAATATTTATACAAGTACATATACAAGGGACACGATGCGGCCGCCGTTGTTGTTAGTGAGACTGTTGAAAATCAAAATATTGAACACGATGAAATTCGTAATTACATCGAAACACGATACGTTGGCCCTGTGGAAGCATGCTGGCGCATCTTAAGTAAGCCTTTGCATGATAAAAGTCATTCAATAATGCGTTTGCCAATTCATTTGCAAAATCAACAGAATGTTACAATCCACGATGAAGGTGATGATGACAATGCGATCAGAATCGCTTTAGAAAAACAGACCATGTTGATGGATTATTTTTCATTAAATGAAAGAGATGCACAAGCAAGACAGTATGTGTACAGCGAAATTCCAACTCATTATGTCTTCAGAAAAGAAAAAGATAGTAATATTGGGTATCGCGTAAAGCTCAGTTTAACGTTATTGGACGGATATATTCAGTTAGTCCAACACAAACAGAGCTATTCCATCTTCGATTACTGTTACTGAGCACCAAAGGTGCAACAAGTTTCGAAAAGCTGAGGACAGTCAATGATGTAGTCTATGACACTTATGTTTCTACGTGTTTAGCGCTGGGCCTTATTGATGACGATGATGAATGGAAAAGAGCAATGCATGAAGCAGAGATTTGGATGATGCCGAGGCAGTTGCGTAGATTATTCGTACGTATTCTGATACATTGTCAACCAGTTCATCCAGAGGAACTTTGGGAAGAATTCAAAGATGCATGATCTCAAGATTTCGCACGGAATATTGGAGTACTTGCAGCCCATAGAAAAGCATACACTGCCGCTCAAAAGTTTAGATACACTACCCAATATTTCTTGCGGCACTAAAAGTTTAATAACTTTGCCAAAAAAGAAGATTTTCCAATTTTCGAAGCGGCGTTTTGAAGGGGACAAATCAAGCTTCAGTTTGATCCGTTCAAATATTTTTTATGATTTTTATTCGACTCAGTACAGACTTTGGTTTGTGACTGTTTTCAGGCTTTTTTTTGACCATGGCAAATCAGGCGCACAGCTTCAGGATTTTCTTGATTTTTTCTTTAATGATGACAAACTTAAAACTGGATGCAAGAGCTCCATCTTCGTTTTTTAGAAAATTTTTTGCGATTTTTTTTCGAAAAGTTATCTGATTTTTTCCCAAAATCAATCAATTTTGAAAAATTCTAAATAACCCGAGAACTATAGGGTTCAAGAGAAAATATTAAGAATGAAAAAAGTTGTGTATTTCGATCCTGAATCGCGTCGAATTTTTTTGGAATTATCCTTTGAATTTTTTTTTTTTTAGTATTTTTTTCGAAACTTAGTTTTTTTTTAAGGCAGATAAAGTAATGATTCAAGGCACTCAGATAAGTTTCTCTAACTTATCTAAGTGTGGTGAGTGCGTTGAATCATTACTTTATCGGCCTTAAAAAAAAACTAAGTTTCGAAAAAAATTCTATAAAAAAAAAATTCAAAGAATAATTCCAAAAAGATTCGACGCGATTCAGGATTGAAATACACAACTTTCTTCGTTCCTGACATTTTCTCTTAAACCCTATAGTTCTTGGGTTATTTAGAATTTTTCAAAATTGATTGATTTTGGGAAAAAATCAGATAACTTTTCGAAAAAAAATCGCAAAAATTTTTCTAAAAAACGAAGATGGAGCTATTGCATCCAGTTTTAAGTTTGTCATCATTACAGAAAAAATCAAAAAAATTCGGAAGCTGTGCGCCTGATTTGCCATGGTCAAAAAAAAGCCTAAATACAGTCACAAACCAAAGTCTGTACTGAGTCGAAAAAAAATCATAAAAAATATTTGAACAGAGCAAACTGAAGCTGGATTTGTCCCCTTCAAAACGCCGCTTCGAAAATTGGAAAATCTTTTTTTTTGACAGAGTTATCTAACTTTTTGTGCCGCAAGAAATATTGGGTAGTGTATCTAAACTTTTGAGCGGCAGTGTACGTACAAATAAATACGATGCTCATTACTGATGGTTCGAGTTTCGATATGTTTCCGAGCATGCAACAAATTTCAGAAATAGAATCTGATGACGACGATATGCTTCCGCGACAGCATAAAGAAATTGGTGAACAGCAATATGCAAGCCTAAATGATAAACAGAAAGAAATTGTTGATATTATTATCGACGCCGTGATGAATGATAATAAATCAGAAGACTACAACAATTGCTTTTACATCGATGGGCCGGGCGGTTCAGGTAAAACATTTACTTACACGACGGTGTTTCATTTACTGAAAAGTAAAGGTAAACGCGTATGCACTATGGCGTTCACGGGCATAGCTGCAACCCTCTTGCCGCAGGGTAAGACGGTGCATAAAACTTTTGGAATGCCAGTGCCACTTTATGAGAATTCTACATCGAACATCAAAGCCCAATCGAAGGAAAGTGAATACTTAAAAAACGTTGATATTTTTATCTGGGATGAGGCACCAATGGCCCCCAAATATGCATTAGAATTGATTGATCGAACTCTTCGCGATATAATGAGTAATGACTTATTATTTGGCGGAAAAATAATTGTTCTTGGTGGAGATTTCAGGCAATTACTGCCAATAAAAATACGAGCGACGAGAAGTGAAATGGTCAATTTGTCAATTAAATTCAGTACCTTATGGAAATCTTTTGTCAAGTTCACGTTGACACTGAATATGCGAACCTTACCAGCAGAAGCAGAGTTCGCAAAATATATACTTGACATTGGTGATGGAAGACTAAATGATGAAGATGATAACATAAGTATTCCAGGAATATGCATTGCACCTGCAAACTCTGATATTGTTGAAGATATTTATGGGAACTTGATCAGAAGAAATCAACATGAGCAAATAGCAAAATCTGCAATACTATCGGCGAGAAATGTTGACGTTGAAGAAATAAACGGACGAGTTGTGCAGCTATTCGATAGTACATCAAAACGGATATACCCAAGTGTAGACAGTGTCGAAAATTGTGATAACGGTGACATTAATGAAGCTTTATCATCAGAATACTTGAATACCTTAAATCCATCAAATTTGCCTCCACATCACTTACAATTAAGATCAAATTGTATTGTAATGCTGATCAGAAATCTGAGTATTAACGAAGGCTTATGTAACGGTACAAGGCTTCAAGTTTTAGAATTGGGTAATCATCTTTTACGATGCCAAATTTTAACCGGTGATAAAGCAGGACAAATTGTCTTCCTGAATCGTATCACACTGTACTGTGAAGATGTTTATCCATTTACATTCAAAAGAAGACAATTTCCAGTAAAGTTAGCTTTTGCAATGACAATAAACAAAGCCCAAGGTCAAACATTTGATAGAATTGGAGTTGATCTCAGAAAAAATGTTTTTAATCATGGTCAATTATACGTTGCATTTTCACGAGTGCGGTCTTGGGATTCACTTAAAGTTTACTTGGGCAATCAAAAAAATGATCACAGGGTAAAAAATTTTGTATATACTGAATTATACGACACTGTAAGTGATTAAATAAAGGGACCAATTGAAACTGCAAGCGGGCGCGTAGCGCCCGCGTTGTTGCTAGTCCCTTAAAAAAGTCTTGGCACGATTCTTGGTCGATCTGTTGAAACAAGTCTCGACCAGAATCTCGATGAATCTTTTGAAAAAGTCGCGGCGAGATTCTTTATGAATCCCATAAAAAAAGTCTCTGGACGCTTCCACTCAATGCCTTAAAAAACTTCCGTCGACACCGCTTCCGCAAATCCCTTCAAAATATATCGGCGAGGGTCATGATAAACCCCTTAAAAATTCTCATCCAGACTCTTGACCAATCCCTTAAAAAAGTCCTGGCGAGATTCGTGGTTGATCCCTTAAAAACTCCCGTAAAGAGCCTTGGTTAACCCTTTCAAAATTGTCGTCAAGACTCTTCGTTAATCCCTTAAAACCATAGTGACGAGACTCTGAGTTTAGTAAATATTAACTAACCCTTAAGAAACCACGTTCGAGACCACTGGTGAGCCCCTTAAAAAATTCCGTCAAGACTCTTCGTCAATCCCTCAAAAAAGTCCTGACGAGATTTCACCCTTGTCCCTCGTGCCCTTTCTCCTTTCGTTCTCCTGTTTTTTTAATCGTTTTATTGCATTTTCGGCTTATTTTTTGACTCCGAGCGAAATTGCCCCAGGCTCACGTGATCCGGCATTAAAAAACGAAAAGAATAAGCCCAAGGTGGATCATTTTCGTTGAATTTTAGAAGAGACAGGGAGTTTTTAAAACTGGGGTGATTTATGACCCCACGTCACCGGAAAGTTTAAATAAAATAAGGTTACCGTTCAAAGGTCAAAAACTTCCGTGGCAACCCCCGGTCAACCCCTTCAATCATAAAGTCTGATAAATATTTTTTATGTTGCCGAAATTTGAATAAAGAAGATTTTGATTTTTGAGATGAAAAACAAATGACATCAAAAACCATGGAGCCGTGGACCTAGACACCGAAACCCATGAAGGAATAGACCTAGACATCAAAAACCATGGAGCCGTGGACCTAGTCATCGAAAACCATGGAGAAATATGGCTAGACATCAAAAACCATGGAGCCGTGGACCTAGACATCGAAAACCATGGAGAAATATACCTAGACATCACAAACTATGGAGCCATGGACCTACCGATCGAAAACCATGGAGAAATATACCTAGACATCAAAAACCATGGAGCCGTGGACTTAGACATCGAGAACCATGGAGAAATATACCTAGCCATCAAAAACCATGGAGCCGTGGACCTAGGCATCGAAAACCATGGGGAAATTCACCTAGACATCGAAAACCATGGAGAAATATACCTTGACATCGAAAACTATAGAGCCGTGGACCTAGACATCGAAAACCATGGAGAAATATACAGAGACAACTAAAACCATGGAGAAATATACCTAGACAGCAAAAACCATGAATAAATATACCTAGACATCGAAAACCATGCAGAAATATACCTAAGCATCGAAAACCATGGAAAAATATACAGAGACGACGAAAACCACGGAGAAATATACCTAGACATCAAAAACCATGAAGAAATATACCTAGACATCGAAAACCATGGGGAAATATACCTAGACATCGAAAACCATGTAGCCGTGGACCTAGACACCGAAAACCATGAAGCCGTGGACCTTGTGACGGTTTTTTATTTTGACCGTCACTAAAACTCACGGTATCGAAAAAGAAGCGCTCCCATGGCTCCTGCTCGATACTTCGGCCACGCGATTTTCTCACAGGGCTTGCTTAGGGCGATAATTTTGCTGATATTTTATTAATTTGCGTCCCGGAACATATTCTTTTCATGTAAGCGACTTCGGGAAAGAGAGAGAGAAGGCATTTCGAATTTCGCTGTCAACACGATCCCGGCCTCATACAAGGACGAGGCAACGGAAATCTCATGGAAGGCTCGAGAATATTCGAGATTTGGAATCTTCGTTTGGCATCGAGGACTTGTTCGTTTTTCTATCGTTACGCCAGGGCCGTCGTCCCCGCCGGATTCTCCCGTCGTCAATCATCGAACGACGATCATCGAAATTATCTCGCGAATTTTCCGAAAGGATAATGCGAACTCCACGGTCCGTGTTTTCGAACAAATGTAATGGTCGAGCTAGGGGTAAAATTGCATCGACAATGCGTCTGCGAAATTTCCCGATTCTCAAACTTTTCTTGGGGCCCTGTCTAACGCTCGGACCAAAATAATTAATTGCGCCGGACCTGTCGAATTTTCGGGGATATTCGAGAAATTAGGAGAGGGGCGGGAGGCAAATTCCTCGTTACGCGTAACGCTCTTGTTCTCGAGGAGATTCTCGTGAAGTATCGAGCAGAGAGGACGTGTCGCGAAAATGGGAAGAAACACCGTGAGTTCCTTCCTGTTCACTTTCTGGTTTGGTTGGTGGGCCCTCGAACATCTTTCCCGGGTCATATTTTCGTGATTTTGTTTCATTAAAAACGATTATCGTCCTTCTCGTGTGTTGAGAGAAATTTGGTCGCGGTGACGACTCTGTCACGCGTTCCTTTGTCGGCTCTTTCGATTTTTGTTCCCGCGATCGCCCGTTTAGCGATTCGCGTTTGTTAAATTTAAAGTTTTGTCGAAGAGTAATCGTGGCCGTACTCGAGATCTCCAATTTTGGAGATCTCGAGTACGGCCACGATACGGCCACGATATGCGGTATGGATTTGGTAAAATAATTGTTTCCGGTTGGCGTAAGTTGTTTCCCGGGCTGAAGGATCGCGAAATTGTGTAATTGTGTGCGTGTGTGAGTGACTGGGTCGGGATGATTTGACGCGATTAACGTTCGATAGCTCGGCCGAGTAACCGAATATCGGGGGCTCGGTATTTCGAATAAAACATCGATAATTTCGTTTTCATCTTAAAATTCATTTTCTCAACCGTGAGTAGATCCACGGAGAGAATAAATTCGAGCTCGGTTTAGATTGTTGAGAATGTAGGATCCCGACCAATTTTGTGTGTGAGCGTGCGAGATTTTGTGTGAGTGGGTTCACGATTCTTCCCCCGCGGTTCATGAGAGACGCGTGATCGTTATGTTTCGTTATCCCGCGTTAAATTCTTTTGATTAATTAAATTTTGTAAATTCTTTTGTCGATCGTATCATGTAAATTTTTATCTGCGACTGAAACTTTTCCCGAGCGTGCGTTTTCCTTTTATAATTTGTCTATTATTTTACGACGTTTCAATTAAATTTGTTATTATTGCCAAACGTAATTTTTGTGTTTTCAAATTATTATCGTGGTCACCCCGCCCATCCCGCTGATTGCAAGCTGGTCAACTTTTGTCTCTCTCTCTTTGCCGTCGAGTCGCTTTGCGACTGGCGCCCAACATTTTAATTTTCGATCTCGGTTTTGTTTAATAATCGACGGAGAGGAGAGAGCGGCTTTTGTGGCATTTTCAGGGCACTTGAAAAATTCGTCACAACCTAGACACCGAAAACCATGAAGAAATATACCTAGGCATCGAAAACCATGGAGAAATATACAGAGACAACAAAAACCATGGAGCCGTGGACCTAGACACCGAAAACCATGGAGAAATATACCTAGGCATCGAAAACCATGGATAAATATACCTAGACATCAAAAACCCTGAAGAAATATACCTAGACATCGAAAACCATGGAGAAATATACAGAGACAACAAAAACCATGGAGAAATATACCTACACATCGAAAACCATGGAGAAATATACCTAGACAACAAAAACCATGGAGCCGTGTACCTTGACAACGAAAACCATGATAGCTAGACAACGAAAACCATGGTAGCTAAACAACGAAAACCATACGGAAAGAGAGGCGGGATATAGTCTGTCTCTCTCGCTCAGTGGCGCGCGAAGAGTGGGGATACCACGTTTAGCGGGGCGGGTGACGTCACGGGCCGAAAATGTCCACCAGACACGTAAGGGCGTATGTCCAAGCGCCTGCGCGGACAACTTACGCCTTTCTGACTCCCAGAAATTGTGAGAAACAGAATGCGGTTGAAATCGCGTGTCCAAAATCTTCAATATTAGATTTCTCTGGATTCGCTCAATGGATTTCCTTCAACCAAGAACCAATCGAAAGATAAAAAATCATAGAAAATTCGAGTCTAATATGAGAGTTTTCCCTCAACCCGTTTTCCTGTAAAAACGATTCAAAGTTTCTGTGACGTCATAAAACGCCTATTTTACTGTATATAAGAGTCCGGCCGGCTCGCGCGCTACGCTTTTCTTTTAAACTTGGCGTCGAGCCGCTGCCGCGACTCTTGATACGTTGTGACGTGGCAATTTTGCACGTCACAAGTATAGATCATTTTGGCACGGCACGGGAGAACACGTTTGTTCTCGAGGAGGAATTCTTCTCGATAAAAATCCAAAAAGGTTCAGCGCGAGCGTATTCCGGCATTATTCATAGTTTTATGATAATTTATTTCATGTATGGGCAAGTGACGGTCATTCGCGGGTCATCGAGCGTTCGGAAGAAGGATATTTACGAATTTTCATCGTGAATTGAGTCGAGCGAGGTCGCTAGCTCGAAGCCCTCACCGGGAGCTGCCGTATCTCGGGATGCGTCAAGGAATATCGGATGGTCGTCTAGTCTCTTCATTATCGACGTTCGCTGTCAACAATCAGCGAGCGATGCGAGGAGTTCCGATCCAAATTTCGAATCAAACGGCTGGAACTCTCCAGAATTTTCGAGAGAGTTCTAACGACGCTAGAATCCACGAGTAGGCGAAGGGTGGGGGGCTAGGACCCTAACTCGCATTATCGCACATCTCGAGTTTCTCGAGGACTTACGTTTGGGACGACATCGAGGGCAGACGTCTTCTTCCGAGCCGTGGCCGTTCCGACAAGAAAGCGGCGGTCCCGGAAAATTCGAGGGAGTTGCTCGAGGTTTTGTACCGAAAACTCGCCCACTGAAACTGTAGCGGTGAGCCGTCGTTTCGCTTTGTTTTGTGTTTTTTTCGGATTCAGAGCTCTGGGTATTGTCGGTTTTTGGGTTTCATTTTCGGGTTGCCGATAATGCGGGATTTTGATCGACATTAGTGTCGTGAGTTAAAGAGCGATATTGTTCGGGTACGCGCGCGCTGGGAAAAAGGTTGGCTGACGTTTGTCTTGCGATTTTCATGTTTTTCGCGAATATTTTGGATGTTAATTATTTTGAATTGCCGAGAGGAATTCCTGAAGTCCGTACAGGCGTAAGTTCACCTTAGATTCAGAATTTCGTATCGTATTTGCCGGGAAATTATTTGAGCTGCGTTGATCGATTGTTCCGAGTTATTTTGAATTTCAATTTCTGTTATAAATTTTGTAATTGCGTAATTACCGATACGATTGTGTCTCGGTGAAGAAAGTTTCCCGGAAATTAATTTTTCTTTTTCTTTTGTATAATTTTTCGAATTAATTTCATTTTCAATAAATTGTGATTCCGGGAATTATTGTGTGATTTAATTGTGTTGCAAATGATGTGCCGACCCATCCCCTCTACCAAATTTGGCTGAATATTACAGCTACGACCGGTTGATAACCATTTCCTTTCTCGAGATAATTCAGTAAAAAATTGTTCGGTGAATTCCGAGCTGGCGCCCAGAATTATTTCGAGATAGGAATATTTTGCAGCGATGTGAAAAGTCGTTACAACGTATATAAAACTTTTTTTTTTGCCGCAAATGAGCAAATAAGAGTGGATAAATGGTGTCGTGAGATGCCTTCCATATAATGAATGCTGGCTTAGCCCGGGCCCTTTGTCAGCCGCCGATAGCGGAATCGACTACAGGGTAAACAACAGTAAACCGTATCGGCCCGACATTGGGGGAACACTCGACGCCAACAGTCGGCCGACGTTTCTAAGCCAACGATTGGCCTAGGCTTGGCCGGCCGTCTGAAGCGATGCTGAACTTTAGCGTTGCTCAAGCATAGGCAAATACGTCGGGCCATGTTCAGGCCCAACGGTTGGTGCCAATGATTGGCTGGCCAGTACTGCCCCGGGTATCGGCCGTATTTCAAGCGTCGGCATTTTTTTCACGAGTACTTCCTATCGATGCTGACCTCCATACATCCGTTCGGGGGTTCATGCAATATTTTGGTACTAACCTTTCCAAAAACTTAGATAAAATGACAATCTAGAGTCGTGGTAGCGACTCGAGACAAATACATATACGTCTCTTGTCGCTACGACAAGGAGAGTGGTTTCGAACACTTTTCGAGAATTATTCCACCGATATTTTATTATCCACAGATATTCGAAATATTACACGGGTTCACGTACTTCTTATTTTTTTTTCCTTTCGATCGCGACTATTCACAACTCGATCGACTTGCGCACTTCGAAGATGTCAATATGTCATACATCCAAAATATCAAAAAAAAGGTGGGATTTCCCGTCGCAAACAAATTTCGACGTTTCTCGGTCTAGTGACACTAGTTGTATCTAGAAATTATACCTAGCGAAAAATCCACTCCACGGGGAAAAAAGCCTGGACAAGTCCATTTGTTCGTGACCCCCGATTTTCGCTCAGTACCGAAAATTCTTGATATCCATGAAAGGACAAGTATTCCATTGATCGCTGAAAATCAATTAACGAGAAAAAGGGAAAACTTCCAAAAAGACATGGCACAAAAAAACCTCTTAATACAAAATGGCGAATCGACAGAAAAACTTCATACAAAAAATAAAAAACTAAAGTTTGCCATCGCATGTTAAGCAGTTGAGCGGATGCGCACAGAGAACCTGTCCGGCCCGAAAATGTTTGTATTAGCTTCCGCTATTTATAGATAGATAGAACAACTCGGTTGTCTTCGTGAGAAAAAATATGAGCGTTATACAAACATCAGTGAACTTTATACATTCAAATGAATCAGTACAAATTCAAAGTTTTCTCTCGATTTGATATATCATTATCGTTTTTGGGCCGGACAAGTTCTCTGTGCGCATCCGCTCAACTGCTCAACATGCGATGGCAAACTTTAGTTTTTTATTTTTTGTATGAAGTTTTTCTGTCGATTCGCGATTTTGTATTTAAGGGTTTCTTTTTTTTGTCTCATGTCTTTTTGGAAGTTTTCCCTTTTTCTCGTTAATTGATTTTCAGCCATCAATGGAAAACTTGTCCTTTTATGGATATCAAGAATTTTTAGTGCTGAACAAAAATCGAGGGTCACGAACAAATGGACTTGTTCAGGCTTTTTTCCCCGTGAAGGGGATTTTTGGCTAGGATATCACTTCTTGTTTCTGACTCCTCCGAAACCTACATTTTTTTTTGATCACATGATACTTCGTGAATCTTTCCCCATCTTTGAAATTGGTTTAGTTTCGTCGATCTACCCATGCACTACCGCTAAAACGTTTAGATACATCAGACAACTCTGCCTAAAAGAAAGATATTCAAAGTTCCAGAGTGGCATTTCAAAAAGGATAGATCAGGCTATCAGTTTGCCTTATTTGAATATTTTTTTATTGATTCCTTTCTTGGCCTGGTACGGACTTTGGTTCCGGACCGTTTTTATGCCTTTTTTCGACCATCGCGCATCAGGCGCAGAATATGAGGGATTTTTTTTTTACTATTTAAAGCTTGCAATGCAATGCAGAAGCTCCATCTTCCCCTTTTGAAAAATTGGTTATAATTTTTTTCCCGAAAATTATTTCGTTTTTGGCCGAAAACATAAAGTTTTGAGAAATTCAATATCACCTAAGAACAATAGGATTTATAGAAAGTTTTACAGATACAAGAAGTTTCATACTAAAGTAGTATCATACTGAAGTAGTTTCATACTAAATCGCCTGGAATTTTTTTTAGATCTTTTCTTAGAATTTTTTTTTCGGACAATTTTTTTCGAATTTGACCTCTAGCAGGAAAAAAATGTATAACTATCAGAAAAAGATGAATGTACAACATTTTCTCGTGCCTCAGCAACATCATTTTTATGTCACTGAGCCCTCGCAGCGACAAGATTTTTATCTGCCTCAGCGACTAGATTTTTATGGCACTAAGAGATATTATCGCTTAGCGATTAATCTACATGTGGTTCAGCGACAAGATTTTCATGTCACTGAGCTCTCGCAGCGACAAGATTTTCATGTGGCTCAGCGACAAGAGTTTATTCTGCTCAGCGACAAGTTTATTTCGCTCAGCGACAAAAGTTTATTTCCCTGAGAGTTATTATCGCTTAGCCATTAATCTGATGTCTGCGGCATTGTAAGTCATGCTGTAAATGAATAAAATGGTGGGTGTAGGAATAGGTCAAAAGATGTGGAGCATATTCAATCATGAAGCAGAGAGAGTCTCCCGTCATAGGAGCATGTCGGTAATATGCCAGCTGAGAATTAGAATTCGTGAGGTTATGACGAGCTGTCAAAGCTGTATCACAGCATTCGTTCAATCTCGGTAACGACAAGCCTGCAACACATTCTTCTCCCATAACCTTGCATACTCGAGCAAATAAATGGTTAGCCAACGTTTCTTGTTCGATAAGGAACCAGTTGTGACAGTTATCATTGTCTCGAAAATGTCAAGGGCGAGAAAGAACAATATGAACGTATTCCAGCTGTCTCTCTCACACTCGTGTCAACATGGCCCTTCAAAATATCAGCTGAAATTTTTCGCTCTCTCGTCAGCACTATTTTTTTTGTTTGTACTTATCCATGAATTGCTCACGACGGATCCATTGGAATCATCGTGGCCTCGACCAATCAGAAATTTCGTTGCCCGGAATTGGCTAAGATGGGCGCATAGACCCCTTTGAATGTGTAGTCGGGCGGCCATATACAGACACGTCAAATCCTTCGATGTAGCGTGGTTCTGACCCAGGCTGAGATAGGACTAATAAGCCCGTGCAAAGTTTTTTCTCAGCAATTACTTAATCAATCGTACCAAATTTGGGCTCTATCGAAATGGTATCGCGTAATTAGTCTCCATATCAATTTTCATGTCGCTAGACGACTCCTGGGCTTTACAGTTAGCTGAAATGTCATCGAAATTTTTTTTCCCACCACCGTGAATCGTTTTACTACGGGAAAGTATAGACTCGGCGAGCGTTCGGGACAAGCAGACGACGCACAGCTGTTTTCCAATGTACTTGTCCCGAGACTCTGCCGAGTCTCTTGATGCGTGAGACTATGTTCGTTGAATTGATTGAATGAAGCGTTTGAAGGTTGTTACAGTGACAGCTGCTGCGAATGTGAAAGATAACGGTTATAAAGATCGCGATTATTTTGAATAGTGTGGTTAGAAAGATCGCGAATATGAAAATTGTGGTTACTTCTAACAGCTGTGAAATAAAATCGTGGTTATGAAGATCATGATTCGAAATGACTCGGTTATCAAGTTAAAGTTGAGAGGGTTGCTGAACAGCATAATATACGGAATAGCAAGAGTTCAAAATCCGTTAGTATTTTCCATTTTTTATTTATATCTATTTATTGTTGAATGAATTTTTATGTAATTTCAATTTGACTTTGAATAAAATATATTCGGGAAAGTACTGAACAGCGCTATACAAGAGCGCAGCAACAGTTCTGAAGACGTAAGTAATTTCATCTAAAGTCGCTGTAATGTCTTTTCCAATCACGATTGTGGCAATGCAGCTAAAAATGATTATTCTTTAGAGCGGAGCACAAAATTTGATTACAGTCTATATTTTTTAACGATGATGGGCCAGTCTTTCCTACCATTCGAAAAATGAATTTACTAGAAAAATTTCAAAAATTGCATTACTTATCGAAATTATTACAATGAACTACTTTGCACCCAATTGGCGTGATTTTTTTATTCGAATATGTTTGAATTTGTCTGTTCCCTCCATGCCTATGAAATTTGATCGTGATAACAAAGACGTTTTTCGACCATTAACAAATTTTGTAACAGTTGTTGTGCCCGTGCAAACCGTCACGTGGGGGCGAGTTTGTTTGGGACTGATGTATTCGGGATATTGCCAGGTTGAGTTAAACTCCAACCCAATACTTTCAGTTTTAACTTCTAAGGTTTATTGTGGATAAGTTCGTTACAATTAAGGGTAAATGCCTCAAGACCAATCGGTGTAATTAATGATATGATATTGCGGTATCTGATCGCAGAGTGCTCGGAGCGCAGACTCTGGATCGCAGACTCTTGATCGCAGACTGGTTGATTTGGGCGTTGCTTTCCCTTTTTATGAAGTTAGGGGTTTGACAATTATTCGTGGAGGTGGTACTAATTGGAGGGGGTAATTAATGGTGGTGGGCAGGCGATCGTCCGATGCCTTGGGGTTATTGTACAGGTGGATCGGGACGGTCGATGCTGAGTTTGATCGTCAGCGTTTTTGATATGGCCTCGAAGTTGGAGCGAAGTCCACTCAACTTGCTGAGGGATGCGTTTTTGAAGCGGCGCGCGCACGACAGGTCGCTAAACTGTGCCGACGATAAATGTACTGCTGTACATTTATTTTTAAGGAATTTGGTTGCGCTCGGGGCACAACACAGTTTATGAGTTTTTAAGCAAAAGTACCAGCTAAATAAATGTCTTTATTATGAATAAACTGTTTTCTTAGTGCACATTTTTTGACGTATAAATTTCATTGTATAAATCCTCAAATTAGTGTAGCTCGCAAGAAATGTTCCAGTTAAAGATGTGAGGATGGTCGAGGGATTTGGGAAAAGAAAAGGATAATTGGATAAATAATGTAGTTTGAATTTATTTAACGCGATAAACGCGTCTCGCTTACATGAGTCGCGATTTTTATCTGAGCCCTCGATCTTGTTATTCTCGCTTCTTCTATTCTTCTACCGTTGTCATGGTAACCCAAAAGTCTCACAACTCGGCCTTTCCTGACCTTTGTCCGACCTCGGACTCAGATATTACAAAATGTGGTTAACAAATGTTCTTAATTCATTAAATATAAACTAGGAGTACAAGGATTAATTTTGCGATACAGTTGTTATTCCGTTGTGCCAAGGTCGAATGTTAGCGGCTTCCCACATCCCTCATAAGGACGACGTGATGCTTGGGAGTTTCCCACATCTCTAACTACATACCTATCATTTCGGAGTACTCTGGCTATCTCGTATGGCCCTTTGACCTCTGGGATGAGCTTTTTCGGGGCGCCTGGAGTGCTATCGAAGTTTTTGATTCCTATGTAGTCGCCCTCTTTGTATTTACGTGACTCTTTTCTACTTTTATTAAAATAGCGTTGATTACATTCTTGACTTTTTTCAATTTTTGTCTCGGCTTTCGCGCGGATAGCTATGAGATCGCGCTGTAACGGCACGGTTATTTCCTCTAAATATTATTTAATCCCGTCGACGCTCGAACCTCGCTGATTCACCCCGAATAGTAGTCGGCTAGGAGTGTCACCTGTCGATTTGTGTATAGTATTGTTAATCGCGAATTCGGCCTCGGCGAGTACTTTATACCAATATTTCCCAGACGAGTTATCGACTAGCTTTGCAATGAGTGGACCCAAGACACGGTTAACGCGTTCAACCTGTCCGTTTGCTTTCGGAGAGCCCGTGGCCACCAATACGTGGCGAACGTTATTTTCTCGGAGAAAATCTTCGAATTCCCCGGACGTGAAACTGGTGCCTCTATCGGTCACAACAGTGAGGGGGCGGCTATAATTTGAAAAATGTTGTTTCAAACTCTCAACCGATTCTTTTGACGCCGTCGTTTTCGTCGCGTATAATTTTGTAAATTTCGTAAATCCGTCAACAACTACAAGGATGTGTTGTTTTATTAAATGTCGTTTGTCGATCGGTCCTACGTGGTCAACATGAAATGTCGCGAACGGCACGTTACCCTTGGGAATCGGATGTAAGAATCCTTCGGCTTTACCTACGGATGGTGAAAACGCAATACACTTTAAACAGTTTCGGATGTGTTCTTTAATCTTATCGTGCATTTGTGGGAACCAGTAGGTTTTGTCGATCGCATTCAGTGTTTTTTCGGGACCAAAATGACCTAGATCGTCGTGATATTTTCGCAATACATGACTTTCCATTTTCTCGGGGACGTAAAATCTTAATTCTGAGTTTTTCTTTTTGTAAACGAGCCCGTTTCGCATCTCGAAATGCTTATCTTCCGCATTTTCGAGTTTTTCACGAAGTTTTTGTATCGTTGGATCACGGTTTTGACTGATTGCTAGTTCTAACTCCAAAGGATTATCTTCGATCACGAGAATATTTGTGGCGCGACTGAGAGCATCTACATGCTGCATCCTGGTACCAGCTCTGTGCTCCAAAACATAATCATATTCCATGAGCTCAATTGCCCATCTTTCGATTCGCGGATTTATTTCTTTTTTGTCTAGAGTCATCTTCAACGACGCACAATCCGTGACTATTTTGAATTTGATTCCGTGTCAGTAAATGCGGAAACGACGCAATGCATAGATAACGGCCAGCATTTCTAGCTCGAAACTATGATAACGGCTTTCAGTGTCGGTCGTTCTTTTTTGAGAAATAAAATAATATTGGGTGAAATTTGAGGTCTTTTTTCTTTTGCAATAACGTAGCCCCAAATCCGTGTGCGCTAGCATCTGTGTGAATCCGTTTCGTCGTGAGGACTGTAAATACTGAGTACAGGGGCCTCTTGTAATTTTTTTTTTCAGCTCGACAAATGCTTTCATTTCTTCTTCTCCAAACTTGAATTCTACGTTCTTACGCAGCAATTCATGCAACGGCTTTGCGATTAGGGAGAAACCCTCGATAAATTTTCGGAAATAAGAAGCCATCCCGAGAAAACATTGCAAACTTCTTACGTTTTGCGGGATTGGATAATTTTCAACGGCCTCGGCTCCCGCTTTATTCGGTTGGACTCCGTTCTCGGAAATACGATAACCTAAAAACTCTATTTCCGTGTGCAAAAATTTACATTTGTCGAGTCGGAGCTCCAACAGGTTTTCTGCTAGGCACTGAAACAATTTTCTCAACACCTCCAGGTGATGTTCTAAAGTGGAAGTCGCGACCAACACATCGTCCATATATACTACGATTTCTCCGATTCTTATTAATTCGGCTAACGCTTCGTTTACGAATCTTTGGAATCTCGAAGGTCCGACCTTGAGCCCGAACGGCATTCGTAAATATTCGAAAACTCCAAAGGGTGTTGTAAACGCAGTATACTTGACCGATTCCTCTGAAATTCTTATGTGGAAAAACCCATCTTTCAAGTCTAGTATACTGAAGTACTTCTTGTCTCTGAGGACGTCGATTTGATCCTCTATTAATGGCAATGGATAGTTGTCTCTACGGAGGACTTTGTTTAATACGCGATAATCGACGCAGAGGCGAAATTCACCATTTTTCTTTTTCACTAAAATGATCGGTGAAACGTACTCGGACTTACTTGGCTGTATTATTTTTCTTTTTAATAGATCGTCGAGTATTTTTCGTAAGTTTTCCTTTTCGGTAATCGACAATCTGCGCGGATTAAAATAAAACGCCTTTTCGTCAGTTAAATTTAATTTCAACTCCATATCGACTCTTGGATATTTTGGTTTTTCGGATTCAACGTAGTGAAACTCGAAAATATTTCGCAGGCGTGACTGTACCTGTGCTGGTGCCTCAGCATTAATATTGAGCGTTTTTGATATTGAATCTCGTGGATCGCTTATATCTACATTCAAAATATCGTCGATAGCTTGAGCTTCTATTTTTCTTAGACCCAGGCCGAATTTTTTGAGCACATCGCGACCCAAAACGATCGCGCTTACCATTGTCCCATCCGGAACAACAAGAACTGTAAAATCGTTTATCGTTTCTTTATCGAGAGTAATGTTCAACCGTATATGACCGGAAATACGCAACGGAGAGCGATTTATGCCATGATAGTTTTGCGATAACTCACCGATTGATTCTACGGATTCTTTTGGAACAAGACTTTCTTTTATGAAACTGATTTTGCTACCTGTATCCATTAACGTCATCAGCCTAACTGTGTGTTTGGTTTCGGAGTGACTTATCTCATAATCGACCTCTCTAAAAAAAGTCTCTTCTTCTTCTGTACTACCCGACACAGAGTAGACTTGATTTTCGTCGTCGGCCTCGTCGACTACTGCAACGTCTGTTGGTGGTGAAGATTTTGTTGGGCAATCCTTTACTATGTGGCCCATCTCGCCACGGATGAAACAAGAACCCCTTTCACGTTTTGGTTGCTGACAATCTTGCGCCAAGTGCCCGAATTTGCTGCAATTAAAGCAACGCATTTTTTTCGGCCTTGGTTTGTCTTCGTCGGTCTTCATTGCCTTTTCTTCTCTTGTCTCGCTGGTTTTCTGTACGTCGGCTGGTTTCGTGTCCGTTTTTACGAATGGCCGCGAGTCTCGCTTCGGATTTATTCTTACTGTTGGCCGCAGTGACACTTTCTCAAAAACTCGGATCATATCTTCCTTCGTTGCAAACTCTTTCATTCTTGCCATTTCTTGAAGATGGTCGCTCGGAATACCGTCAATCAAATAATCGACCATTTCTTCTTCGTCGATCGGAACGTCTTTTGCGAGAATGATTTTGTCGTAGAAATAGTCTGCAAAATTTTCCGTTGTTTTCCACTCTCTTGCTTCGAACTTTTTCCTGAGCGCGACGCGGACAAGACGATGGCCTGAACCCGTTCATTATTTCGTTGAGACTCATAGCGATTGTGTTCTCCGCTTGAAACCAATTCTTTGCTTTCGCCTTCAATTTGTTGCTGATCAATAATTTGGCTCGCTGGTCGTCAAGACGATAGGTCGCACACAGCTGTCGTATTTGTTGCTCCCATTTTCTGAACGTGCCGGCGCTTCCGTCGAAAAAACTTACTAATTCCAACATAGCGTTGATGTTTTCCCTTCGGGGTGGCCCGTCCTCCTCTCACGGTAGAGTACGTCGCAGGAGCTCGTTTTCTCGCCTGGCGATTTCCAATTCGCGTCTTAGCAGATCATTTTCTCGTTGCTCAAACTCGAGTCGCATGTCTCGATTTTGTTGCTGCTGCTCTTCAACGTCCTGAACGTCCTGATCCTCGTCTTCTTCTGCCTCAGCGTTCGCGTTTGCTTCTTCTTGCGCGTTCATTATTTGTTGCACCCACGCACCGGTCGGGTCGAATATGTCCAACCGCGCGATGAAGTCTTTCTTTTTCCCGTGCGTCGGTAACCCTCGCTTTTCTAACTCAGCTTTGAATCGAGCCACTGACACTTTTTTGGGATCCATAATTCATTACCCGAGACGCGCTACGAATCAAACAATACCCGGATTGTATTATTTAATTCTTTCGCACGAACTTAGACTGGACGATCGTCGTCTACGATCGCCTCGATAGTCACATCGACTCGTAAACCCGTATGGAAAACTCGTCCGATATATTTCGCTGATCAACAAATTGAACGCGTCTTTGCGAAAATGTAGCCCGAGCAAGCCAACGATCGGAAATTGGTCACCCGAGCAACGCTGATATTAACACGGTTTTTCGACAAAAATCTTCACTTTTCCTGCTCGCGTTCCCCAATCCCACTTCTGATTTGTGAGGATGGTCGAGGGATTTGGGAAAAGAAAAGGATAATTGGATAAATAATTTAGTTTGAATTTATTTAACACGATAAACGCGTCTCGCTTACATGAGTCGCGATTTTTATCTGAGCCCTCGATCTTGTTATTCTCGCTTCTTCTATTCTTCTACCGTTGTCATGGTAACCCAAAAGTCTCACAAAGATGACCAAAAAGTAGACAAATCCTAGCCAAACACATCATAAATGCTGTAAAAAAAACTGAGACAAGTACGTTTACTCCCGCAAAATAATTGTTTCTGTTGAATAAAAGCCCCGTGCAAAAAATCAAAACCAATAAAACATTTGCAAAAAACAGTTCCTTTCTCATAAAAACTTGCCAGATGAACTGAGATGAACTGAAACGTACACGATCAAGTACGCAGAGCTTTGTGATATGAGTGAAAATAAATTGCTCGGTTAATTGATTAGTCATTAATGTTTATTTTTGGTGGTAAAATCATCGTTGACTGATATTAATTTAGTTTCACTCAATTTCGGTTGCTCAATGTTGATTTGTGTCAGAAAATTTACCAGAGTAATGGATAAATAATCAAAATCAATTAAATTAATAAATGGATGTCAAAATATTTCGCTTGCTGGACGAACTTTTCAATTAAATTCTCAATTAAATACTTTACTGAAAACCGTCTTGACCCACATTGGGTCAATCTGACCCAAGGCGTATTCAGAATCGTTTTTGCGGTGCATTATCCACATTTTATGACTCTGAATTTATTTATTGACGAATAATTGAATGCCAAGACACATTTGTTGCGATTAATTGCCAAAAAAATCGATGACAGAACATTTTTATGACGTTGAAGTTCGCATCGTTGGAATGCAACGAATTAATTTTTTTCCTGCGGCGGAATTCATTATTAAAATGCAGAATGTAATTACAAGGTTAAAACTTTAAAACGAGGTTAATTTTCAAAATTAAACAAATCATGGGTGGAACGAAATATTTTTTGTTGGATTGCAACGTTGCGAACTTCAGCTTCATACATTTTTGGGGTCCCAATGGCCCAGTATGCACGCGAAGCTTTTTTCTTATCACGATTCGACGATAATTTGTAATTAGAGGCTCGTGATTGGAGCAATGAGGAGAGAATTAAGATGCTCTTTGCACTTTAATCATTCGTTTAGATCGAAACGACGCGCAACGGCGAGAGAGTGTCGTCCCGGAGGATTGAGTCAGTGTCTAGGCAATGATAAGCAGAGTCTCACACTTTTGTTTTCTCTCGTTGTACCTTTTACGGGTAAAATCAAGGACGAGAATAATAATTAAATCCTCACCATCGTCCCTCGCAGGCTTGCGATAACGCCTTCGGACACACTCTTTCTGTTTGATGGATTTTACCAACGAGAAGAACGCGAACGCCTCACTAAGATGACAAAATGAATTTAAAACGCATTTTCTAGTATGAATAAGCCCCGTTTTCATCGAGAGTTTCGACAAACCAGCATATCGATAACAAAAACGAAGAAGAAAAATATGAGAGAGCGCGAGGAAAAGGACAAGAGCAGTAAAGGCCTGAAACTTCAACTTTTGTTGAACGTTTGTACCGAAAGCAAGTATCGAGGCTTTATAATTGAGCCAAAGATCAAATAAATTCATGGACTTTTTATTACTCTCCAAAACTTGTTTCAAAGTTTATGCAAGGTACTGTCTTTTTTTAATTGGCTCGTAGAATTTGACACTCCGTTCGAATCGGTGATTATTGTTTGAGAGAGGCAAACAAATATTTGACTGAACTGCATTTTTTTGCTTCGCTAATGTCGAGGAATTTTTCCAAACTTGCTCTTGCGAACTTTGTGGAGCTCCTCGTCCCCTTCTGCCTCAGCTCTGGATTTCAGGAGGTCCAAAATAAGGCACTGAAGTTTGCAACGTTGAGGTGCAACGAAAAATACGTTTCTCTCTTCATTGTTTGTTTCAATAACCAAAACCATGCACATTTTTGATCTGATTTTGTATTTGGGTCCTAAAAAAAAGTCGTTTTATTATCCTAACAAAATATTGAATGAGAATCACGAGCTCTGCTCAAGGGAAAACCGAATTTCGTTGCATTCCAACGATGCAAACTTCAGCATCGTTCCAAAATTGCTTCATAACGTCTTGATTTGACGCCACTGAAGTTCGGTTTTTTCAGTTTTAAAAACCATGAAAAAAGTCGAACCGATTTTGGTCGATTTATTGTCCCAACTGAATGTCCAATAAAATTTTTTATTTCTGCTAAACAAAAAAGAATTTCGTTGCATTTCAACGATACCCAAATTTTTTTTGCCCTGAACTTTTTGATGAAGAGATGAGGCCTAAAAAGTTGATCAGGAGACGGAGAGAAGGAACAATTCATTTGGAACGTGAGGGAGGAGCTGGATCTATATTTCTTGCAACATAAAAAATATACGAGTCAATGACGCCGTTGAAGCTCTCGATCATAAAGACGTGTGAAGAACGACTGGAATGCGAGACTCAGATAAAAACGCGATGGGACAGTGAAGACGAAAAGCAGGTAAAACCATCTTCATAGAGCTCACGGATGCCTTAATGATCTTTCCGATTAATTGACGCCGTGTTCGGTGATGAAGCAGCGAACGAGCTGAGCAGACAGAACGCCTGAGATGCTCTAATTAGCCTGGATCGTTGTAAATGTATCAAATTTACGTTTTTCAATGAATTCATTTATCGAACAAGTACTCGATTTTATTTATTGCTGTAATTTCCGAGTCTCTATTTATTTTGTTACGCACAGATTTTTATTTTTTTTATTCCATTTTTCTCCACCACGAAAGCAAATTTTTGGACGAATAATTTTATTCACAACGATGTATTTCGGTTCAGTCTCATTCTGCCCGTTTCGATGATTGAATTGCACCCAACCAACCTAAAGCTACAGATTTTAGTGAAAACTCTCATGGGGGAAGGAATTCCATGGATTCGGAAAACACGTACGCCAACACACTGGCAAATATGAAACTTGTCGTCCTGGATGAGGGAGAAGAAGGTAAGTGTAGTTTTTATTTAATTGAATTACTGACGAAGAGCCTTTCCTAAAGACTTCACGTTGTGAACGTGTGTGTGTGTATCTCACGAGAATTTCGGTCCATTATCAAATTGCAATTCCTGCTCTTCTCGTATAATCGCCGAGGCCTACAATTTCCTTATTTCCATAAAACAAGTATGCAATACTCTCGAGTCAACCGCGAGCAATGGGAATCTTCACAAATTAATACAGTGGGCAGTGCCCGAAGAAACTCGAGACTCGAATCCCAGACGAATTTTTTCTCAGAGAATTAAATAACAAATTCAATTTTTATAGAATCTATAAAGCACTTACGTTAGATTATTCATACATTATAGAATGAAGATTCTGTTACTGTCACTAAATAATTTCCACCACTTTGTCCCGAGAATTTATATTTTGCAGGTAAGGAATTTTTTTGGATTCGACAGCTTCTTAACAATCAAACGTTTTCGAAAAATAAAATGGAGAAAGAAAAACACTCGTAAAGCATCTTTAGCTAAAATTGTCTGGCCGGACAAGTACTTTGTGACTAACATTTTTCGAAGTCCTAAATTTTGCGAAGATTGGAGTTGTCAACTTTTTCTAGTAAAATATTACAAAGCTCTGCGTACTTGATCGTGTACGTTCCAGTGGATCTCGGTTTATTTGGTAACTTTTTGTGGAATCACAATTCAAATTTTTTTGAGAAGAGAACAGTTTTTTGGAAAGGTTCAATTGGTTTTAATTCTTTGCACGGGACTATTTTCAACAGAAACTATTTGGCGGGAGTAAATGTACTTGTCTCAGTTTTTTTACAGCATTTATGCTGTGTTTGGCTAGGATTTGTCTACTTTTTGGTCATTTTCAACTGGAAACTTTTCCGCAAGCCACGGCGATTAAATGGTTTAGACAATTAAATTTTTACGTAAGAAAAATGTGGAGGGAATAAACGAATGCAAACATATTCGAATTAAAAAACCACGCCAATTTACACACAGTACACAGTAAATTATTATAATCATTTAGATTAGTAAACTCTTTCACACACTCTTTCAAATTTTCCTAGTGTTTCAAAGTTTTCGGATGCTAGAGAAGACTGGGCCAGTATCGTTGACAAATATGCATATTTTGTGCTTCACTATAAAGAATAATCAGTTTTCGCTGCATTCCAACATTCGGAATTGGAAGAGACATCAGAGCGAGTCTAGATGAAAGTACTTTACGTTTAGAACTGTTGCTGCGCTTCTGTATAGCGCTGTTTAGTACTTTCCCAAACTTATTTTATTCTAAATAAAATTATAATTTAATAAAAATTTATGCGACAAAAAAGTGGTATAAATTAAGGATGAAAAATACCGGCAGATTTTGAACGGTTGCTACTCCCATATATCACGTTGTTCAGCAACCTTCTCAACTTTAATTTGATAACCGAGATTTTTGGTATCACGATCTTCATAACCAAGATTTTTGGAACCGCGATTTTTTCCGCACAGCTGTTAGAAATGACCACAATTTTGACATTCGCGATCGTTCTAACCACACTATAAAAAATAATCGAGATCTTCATAACCGTTATCTTTCTTTCACATTCACAGCAGCTGTCACTGTGACAACCTTCAAATTCAATCAATTCAACGAACATAGATTTTTGACGTTTTTGATTTTGGTGAATGAAACGGGCGGAAGAGAATAAATATATAGGTATATATTTAGTGTATGTCACTAGATATTACTAGTGTCACTAGAAGGCGACTGGGAAAAGAAACGACTAAACATCAAAAATCTGTGCGAAAAAACTGACAATTTTTTAATGCAACGAAAAAAGAAAAATATTAATATCTGCAACATGGAATAAGCTACAGAGTTACAAATAGTCACGATCGAAAGAAAAAACAATAAAAAATACGGGAATCTTGAACATCCTTCAAAACTCTGTAATTAATAAGATATTCTGGAAACAATTTTCGAAAATTTTCTAAAACAGTTGGAAACGCGGTCCTTGGTGTAAAAGTGTCTTGTAGCGACTTTTGCAAATGTACTTGTCTCGAGTCGCTACCGCGACTCTTGATACTTGTTTTAATTAATTGTTTGTTCAATTTCAAAAACCATCACAATTTTCGTATCGATTTGATGTCAGGGTCCTAAAAAAATATCGTTTTGACGTCCTGACCCGATACTGAATAAGAATCATGAGCTCTTCTGCTCAAGAAAGACCAGAATTCCGTTGCGTTTCAACGATGCAAATTTCGACAACGTAAAAATTTTATTATCGCATTACTATCACAAAATTACTTGAATTAGGATTCTTTAATAATTTTGTATGAACATTCTAGACACCAAAACTAACAATTTTCTGCGATGAAGAAAAATTTCTTGACGTTAAGAATTTGAGATATTTAAATTCAAGTCGCGTTCCGTTTAACGATGTTGAAGTTTCGCATCGCATTTAGTTGCATCGTTGGGATGCAACGAAATCTCATGCTTTCTTGAGCAGATCTCGAGATTCTCATTAAATATTTCATCAGGACGATAAAACGATATCTTTTGAGGATCAAAACCCGAAATCGGCACAAAAATCGTCATGGTTTTTGAAATTCAACGAAAAATTAATAGAGCAAGTATTTTTCGTTGCAGCCCAACGTTGCAAACTTCAGCGTCATTTTCGTTTATAAGTTGCAAAGAAATGCGTTTTAAAAAAACCCCAAATACATTTTTTTTACAATTTTTGAACGTAAGGTGACTCGAATTTCCAGGCGTTTAGCATGAAGAAAATGAAAAATTGCAAATGAAATATCTCAAATTCTAAGCTTTAGAGAAATTCCCTTCACCTGGGCAAATTTCCTTCACGGAGAAAAATCCTGGCCAAGTACATTTGGTGATTCTCGACCGCTCGGTACAGAAGAAAACTTGTGTACCTCGCGGGCAAAATGTCGGTACACAGTAAAGACGTAACTGAAAACATCGCGTCACTCGTAACCAAAACTTTTCGTCGAATGGGGACACAGGGATATATCGTCAGTTGCGACCAATCAGAAAAACGCTAGCGACACGGGCCCTTTCTCAGTGTCGTATACATCACGCACGCACACTTCGATCATCGCATAATTTTACCCGTGCAAAGTTCTTTCTCAGCAATTACGGCATCAAACGGGTTGATTCATGGCTCAATCAAGGGGGGACAACTTAATTAGTCTCCAGTTCAAATTTGAGATCATGAAATTACCCCTGAGCTTCGTAATTCAAGAAAGTGTCTAACCTCACCGGTAAAATCACTTTTGTCAGAGATAATATACTCGAGTGAGTCTCGCGCCAGCAGACGACGCTGTCGAATGTACTCGGCCTGAGACTCTGCCGAGTCTCTGAATATTTCACTTGAAAAAGGTGACAACTCAAATCTTCGCAAAATTTGAGACTTCACCGAACGTTAGTCACAGAGTACTTGTCCGGCCCGACAAATCTTCTAGCTACATGTGGCTGCAAATACCTCTTAGTTTTGATAATACATTCATGTACACATCACTTCTGTCGCTTATAAGCCAGATTGGATAATTTTTGCACAATTGCCATGGTTCTATGAAGTCCCTTGCGAGCCTCACAGATTTTTTGGGTGAATTCCTCAATTGCTAATCCGTAGCATAAAGGTTCCAATTCTATTTGTCGTCAACAAAGAACTTTAGCTAAAGTTTGTCGGGCGGGACAAGTACTCTGTGACTAACATTTGGCGAAGTCTCAAATTTTGCGAGGATTTGAAAAGTCACCTTTTCCAAGTGGAATTTTACAAAGCTCTGCGTACTTGATCATGTACGTTTCAGTTCATCTCAGTTTATGTGGCAACTTTTTGTGAGAGAGGATATGTTTTTTGCAAATATTTTATTGGTTTCAATTTTTTGCACGGGGCGTTCATTCAACAGAAACAATTATTTTGCGGGAGTAAATGTACTTATCTCAGTTTTTTAACAGCATTTATGCTGTTTTCGGTTACTATTTACAGATAGCGATGATACCAAAACCTGTACGTAAATGAAACATTGTTCATTTTTGTTTTGTGAGTGGATAATAACTCTTCTTCGACAAAAAATAATATCTTGTTATTAAATTAATGGTTAGTCGATTCTCAGACCTCAACGAAAAACCTGTCCTCCTATTGATATCAGAAATTTTAGTCCTAAACGTAAATGATCCATTTTTACATAGCTAATTTTGGACTATTTTTTGTGTTTATGGAAGGTCTTTTGAATTTTTCAGGAATATTTTTGTGGGGTTGTTCTTCATTGTAATTTTTGAAGGGTTTTCAATTTTTTTCTGTTTGAAGTGGTCAAGGGTTTTTAGGCGAGACATTTTTTATCATTTTTCTAAAGGGGCATGAAATTCGTTTGAAAGAGGAAGGGGTTCTAACTTTTCGGTTGATTTTTCTGCGAAATGGAATGGAAGTGGAGGTCACCAACAAATGGACTTGTCCAGGCTCTTTCCCCCGTGAGGGGTTATAATAATTCTGGGTGGTATTAAATCCAAATGTAAACTGTAACGTAAAAATGCGTCCAATCATAATTAAAAATGAAATCTTACTGGCTGAGTTTTCTTTCATTTCGTTTTTTCGTAGTCTTTGCAGAAAAATCTTCTCTTTGTGTAGTTGCAGTTTATTATCATTCTCGTACATTATTTCGATATCTCCGATGTAACCAATTCGTCCATCTTTTCTTTGGTTCACTACAAATTCTTTTCCCTTCTCATCCACCATGTTTATCACATTTCGAAGTCACGAATATGCGATTTAATAGAAGAAGGTTTAGAGTGAAATTTTTTTTTTTTATAAAGAACGAACGAAATCCTTTCTCAGTGAGCGTCTCCCATGGAAGAGAAGTAACCGTGACCAATTTCATAACCGTGACGAATTTCACCATCCTATCTTCAGTGGTTTAGGCTGTGCGTTTTCTGTCAGTCAGTCTGTCAGTCGGTTACGCAACAGTTATATGTATGGTGATGGAAAAAAAAAAAAATTTGCGATAATTTTTTTTTAGGTAGAGAACGAACAAAATCCGTTCTTGGTAAGCATCTATGATAGAAGAGAGGTATAGAAAAAGAAAGAATAAAAAAAAATGAAAAAAAAAAAAATTTCGATAATTTTTTTTCGGGTAGAGAAGGAACAAAATCCGTTCTTAGTGAGCGTCTACGATGGAAGAGGAGTAACCGTGACAATTTTCACGATCCTAACTTGAGTGGTTTAGGCTGTGCGTTGTCTGTCAGTCAGTCAGTTACGCAACAGTTATATATATGAGGCATTCCACGCGATTTCGAATGGTCTAAAAGTTGACCACTTCCAAAAGACTTGAAATTTTGTTGAATCGTTTAATTATAATTGAAAAAGTAGTGCGAATTTTTTCAAATTTTTTTGATAACATTTTTTCAAGATCTTCAAAATTTCAAAATATTCCAAACCTGGGCAAATCTCCTTCACGGAGAAAAAGCCTGGCCAAGTACATTCGGTGATTCGCGCCCGCTCGGTACAGAAGAAAACGTGTGTACCTAGCGGGCAAAATGTCAGTACACAGTAGAGACGTAACGGACGTAACTGAAACCATCGCGTCACTCTTAGCCACCGCGACACTCCTAACCGTCGCGACCAATCAGAAAAAGGCTAGCGCCACGGGCCCTTTCTCTGTGTCGTATACATACACGCACGCACACTTCGATCATCGCATAATTTTACCCGTGCAAAGTTTTTTCTCAGCAATTACAGCATCAATCGGGTTGATTTATGGCTTAAACGAGGGGGGATAACGTAATTAGTCTCTAGTTCAAATTTCAGATCATGAAATAACCCCTGAGCTTTGTATTTTAAGAAAGTGTTTACCCCCACCGGCCGAATCGCTTTTCTCAGAGATAATATACTCGAGTGAGTCTCGCGCCAGCAGACGACGCTGTCGAATGTATATCGGCCCGAGACTCTGCCGAGTCTCTGGATATTGTTATATCTTGAGAGCATATTATTAAATAGAAAAATGTTTCAGACAAAAAAGTTGCAGTTTTACATAAATTTCGTGAAAAAATTTTTGTTTGAATTTTTTGAGTTTCAAAACGACCATTTTCATCAAAAAATATACGAAAATAATTTTTTTCGGTCGGTATGTCACTTTCGATATGTCTCGAAAATTTCAGAAAATACTCTATAATGTGCACAATAAGACGAATTTTCCTTAGATGGCTCGATTAGTTGTTCACAAGCTATGCTTTGTTTTATTGTTATTTTTTTTTCTAGGAAAAATAATACTTATTAAGAGAGGCGGCAGCGGCTCGACGCCAAGTATTTGAAGGAAAGCGTAGGGCGAGAGCTGCTGTACTTTTATGTACAGTAAAAAAGGCGTTTTATGACGTCACAGAAACTTTGAATCGTTTTTACAGGAAAACGGGTTGGGGGAAAAATCTCATATTAGACTCCAATTTTCTATGATTTTTTATCTTTCGACTGGTTTTTAGTTGAAGGAAATCCATTGAGCCAATCCAAGGAAATCTGATGTTGGAAATTTTGATCGCGAGGTTTGGTTCGCTTTCAGTGGCTCACCGTTTCGTGGAGTCAGAAAGGCGTAAGTTATCTGCGCAGGCGCTTGAACATACGCCCTTACGCGTCTCGTGGCCATTTTCGGCCCGTGACGTCACCCGCTCCGCTGAACGCGGTATCCCCACTCTTCGCGCGCCACTGAGCGAGAGAGACAGACTATATCGGGCCTCTCTTTCCGTATGGTTTTTGTTGTCTAGCTACCATGGTTTCGTTGTCAAGGTACACGGCTCCATGGTTTTTGTTCTCTAGGTATATTTCTCCATGGTTTTCGGTGTCTAGGTCCACGGCTGCATAGTTTTTGATGCCTAGGTATATTTCTTCATGGTTTTCGATGTCTAGGTCGACGCCTCGATGGTTTTCGGTGTCTAGGTCCATGGCTCCATGGTTTGTGATGTCTATGTATATTTCTTCATGGTTTTTGATGTCTAGGTATATTTCTCCATGGTTTTCGATGCCCAGGTATATTTCTTCATGGTTTTCGATGTGTAGGTATATTTCCCCATGGTTTTCGATGCCTAGGTACATTTCTTCATGGTTTTCGATGTCTAGCTACACGGCTCCATGGTTTTTGTTCTCCAGGTATATTTTTCTATCGTTTTTGATGTCTAGGTATATTTCTCCATGATTTCCGATGCCTAGGTATATTTCTTCATGGTTTTCGATGCCTAGATATATTTCTTCATGGTTTTTGATGTGTAGGTACACGGCTCCATGGTTTTTGTTGTGGAGGTATATTTCTCCATGATTTTCGATGTCTAGGTTGACGGCTCCATGGTCTTTGATGTCTAGGTATATTTCCCCATGGTTTTCGATGCCTAGGTTCACGGCTCCATGGTTTTTGATGTCTAGGTATATCTCTCTATGGTTTTCGATGTCTAGGTCAACGGCTCCATGGTTTCCGTCGTCTAGGTCGACGGCTCAAATGGTTTGCAATGTCTTTTTTCAGGGCTCAACCAGGGTTCCCAACGGAAATTCTGGAAGGGATTCATTCAGAGTTTTATCGAGAGGTTTCCAAGCGATAAAATTTCAGAGCCCCGTCATGACGATTTTTCAGAGCCCTGTCATGACGGGGCTCTGAAAAAGAGCCCCGTCATGACGGGGCTCTTTTTTGCAGCGTTGAAAATGGGATCTCAATTGAAGTTTTTATGGTATTAATCAAGAATCTCGCTCGGTCCTTTCTGGACGAGATTTCCAAGGGGTCGCGACGGAATTTTTTCAAGGGATTGCTGGATTGCTTAATGGCGTCACTTAGGCTTCTTTAAGGGATTGACCACGAGTCTCTCCAAGATTTCCTTAAGAGATTAAACAAGGGTCTGTACGAGAGTTTTTCAAGGGATTGATCATGTCTTTCGTCGAGATATTGGAAGAGTTTTACCAGGGCTGTCGACGTAAGTTTTTGAAGAGATTTATCCTCTCTCCAGAACAACCAACCACAACGAATAATCCCTCGATAATAAAAAAAAAATGTTGATGAACATCCCGTTTTCCAAAAAGAAGTGAAATCCGTGGAAAAATACTCTATAAAAGTAAAAAAAGGACGCCAAGTATAAAAAAAGTGCAACCGCAGTTGGAAAATTATGACTCACATATCTATATATTACTCTGTATAAAAATTTCTCCATCATTAAAGTTTTGATGAATATTGCCTTTTCCAAAAAAAAGGGAAATTCGTGGAAAAATACTCCAGAAAAGTAAAATAGAGCGGTGACACCATTTTTTTGAAAATTTCAAAATGCTGTAGAATTTGAATTTTTCTAGCGATCCGGACAAAATTCTCAGCTAACGAAGAGCTGGTATAGATAAACATCTACGCAAAACTAGAGCCTTGTAGCTCAAACCGTTCTCGAGTTATAACAATTTGAATTTTACAGTGCTAGCACATGCACACACACACACACACACACACACACACACACACACACACACACACACACACACACACACACACATACACATCCGGACATTTTTTCTAATTATGATTTTTGGACGTTTTGGGACATTTTAAGAACATTGACATTGAAAAATCGAAAAAAAAAAAATGTTCACCGTCACAAAGCTTCCTCCATGAGGAAGCAAAAAGAAGGCCAACTATAAAAAAATCGCAACCTCTGTTGAAAAATAACGACCCAATTTTTTCTTGATATTACTTTCCAATGTAACACTTTTAATTTACTAAATTTATGTATTTTATTTTTCCTTTACTGCAAACCATCTTTTGACCTTCATGAAAATCTTATCAAAAAGTGTCAAACTCAGTTGAGACAAAAAATGAAATCATTGTGCCATAGCCAAGAGCTCATAAATGAATGACTGAATTTCATGAACGAACGTACGCCCTTAACCCAAGACGCTCACATGGGGTGTGACACACCCCAGGCCATTTACGAGCTGGAATTTTACCTGTGAAATCCCAAAATCGACACTATTACCCTTCCCTACAGTTAGATCGAACTTTCCCCCCTAGGCTCAGGTAGCGGGGACTAATTCCGGCGCATTAGGTTAGCTCCTGTAGTCGCCCGAAGCGGACGATCGACAATTCTGGGGTGTGCAACACCCCGAACCCACAAAAACTATTATCCTCACCAGAAAGAGAATGCTTTCGCAAATCAGACCCTGCTTCAATTTTGTCCATATGTCGAAAAACAAAAAAAAATACAGCATTTTTGTAAAAAAAGGGCTTTTTTGCGCATTTTTTTCAATAATTTTTTAAACATACTTCAAACTAAAATTTTCGTTCCATTCTTGGATAGAATAATAGAGGAATGTTTGAAATATATCCCCAAATTCTCCTGAGCCCTCAAAATCATTTTACGAAATGCTACAACGCTCCAAATTGCTTGGGCTGTGACACACCCCATGTGACCACCACGGGATTCTCATGAGGTGGGACCGTCTTGGGTTAACACATTCGGTTCAAGGGTTTCTACATTTTGGAGGATTCCAGCATGATTATCCTGAATATTATGATAACTTCATGCTAGCTAAAGATCATGAATGTACGTACAATACAATTCCACGGGAAACGAAACATAAAAAAGGGCACGTTCGCGTACAAGGGCACGCGAACACGTACACGTACTTCCCGGACGAATTCACTACAAAGATTATACAAAAACTTGGCGTGCATGGTTTTCAAAAATAATTTCGGCGAAGGAATTCCTCATCCATGTTTACACGAGTATTCCTCATCCATGTTTACACGAGTGAACATGGATGAGGAATTCCCCACCCCGCCCTCAGTGGCGTCCCCAGTACGAACTGGGGACAGAGACAACATGGCAAAATTTTCCCTCATCTCCACCTGGCGGGCCGCGCGCGCTTGGTTACGACTTGTCCTGAAAACAGCGCGTTCGGCGTTGACTGTCCTTTCTCGGTGCATAGGATTCTTCGCAGCAGGGGGTTTAGCGGGCGATAGTCGATTGGAGGAGAGTTCGCGAATCTCCTGTAACTCGTCTTCAATACAAGCTGACTTCTACTAGGCGAAGATGAAATTTCTCTCATCATAGACGGAAAACAGGATGATCTATCAACAAAAAGACAAAATGGCAAATTCATCGCCGAACGCGGTGTTTTCAGGACGAGCCGTGGCCAGGCGCGCGAGGCGGAGGGGAAGACTGAAAACAGCGCGTTCGGCGTTGACTATCCTTCCTCGGTGCATAGGATACTTTGCAGCAGGGTTTTCAGCGGGCGATATTCAATTGGGGGAGAGTTTGCGAAATTCAACTAGAAAATACTGTCGTTTTTCCAGTATAGTTTGTCTTTAAGGGGGGAGCCTCCTTTAGAGGCTTCACAAAATCGATTTTTTCAAGGATTTTTTTGGGAAGGAAAGAAATATCCGATTGGAACGAAACTTTCGGTTTTATTGTTATATATTTCATCAGTCTTCTCAAATTTTTTCATTAAGTCATATGTCATTTTATGCCCGGTACAAGCATTTCGCCGAGACGTCTCGAGGGTGCATTTGTCGTGCGGCGGGAACGGTGCAGGTTGCAATTTCCATCTGTAACAAAGAACCCGAATTTTTTTTTTCAATAGCATAGCTCCTAGTTAAACCAAGAAAATTCAACAAAAAGTGAAAAATTCAACAATTTTTCGCGAATTAAAATAAAAATTCATTTCTTGTGAAAATAAATTCACTTTAGATTGTTTGAAAAGTGGGTTAATCTTAACTCTCTTAAGGTTTTTTAGGTTCGACTAGACGAGAATTTAATCCCGAATAGAAAGCATTTTGTTTCGTTTCGATGGGACGTTTAGTTTTTTCCCTATCTTTCCCGCCAATCAGGAAAAATCGTAAAAATGGAAAACCGAAAAATCGTGCGTCAGTCTTCGTATATCAAGAATCGTATGCTCTGCGACTTGCCGCGTTAATATGCTGATCAGCGATTCCTGGTCCATAGAGTTATCCTATAGACTCTTCAAAGAACTATACAATAGATTACAAAACGTACGGTAGATCAAGGGGTGGAGCGCGCGCGCTCCGAGGGATCTCGCTCGTATACCTGCTCGACGCTTGCTCACTATTTCTTCTGTAACTCCGAAAATATTTCGAATTTGCGTCTGAAATGTTAGGGACACATTCTTGGATAGTTTGGGAAGACATTTGTGCAAAAAAAATTGATTTTTTGAAGCGCCTGAAGCCTGCTCCCCCCTTAATGCAAACTGACAAATGCTATGTAAAAATTAAAATTCTTCTTTCATAGATGGAAATGAGATGATTATTAATCTGGTTGGTACATTCGATTATCTTTGTCTTCCTGAAATTATTTCCGAAAACCATGCACGCCAAGTTTTTGTATAATCTTTGCAATGAATTCGTCCGGGAAGTACGTGTACGTGTTTGCCTGCCCTTGTACGCAAACGTGCCCTTTTTTATGTTTCGTTTCCCGTGGAATTGTATTTTACATTAATTCATGATCTTTAGCTAGCATAAAGTCATCATAATATTCAGGATAATCATGCTGGAATCCTCCGAAATGGAGAAACCCTTGAACCGAATGTGTTAAGGGCGTACGTTCGTCTATGAAATTGAGTCATTCATTTATGAGGTCTTGGCTATGGTACGATGATTTCATTTTTTTTGTCTCAATTGAGTTTGACACTTTTTGATAAGATTTTTATGAAGGTCAAAAGATGGTTTGCAGTGAAGGAAAAATAAAATACATAAATTTAGTAAATCACAAGTGTCACATTGCAAAGTAATATCAAGAAAAAATTGGGTCCTTATTTTTCAACTGAGATTGTGATTTTTTAATAGTTGGTGTTCTTTTTTTACTTTTCTGGAGTATTTTTCCACGGATTTTTCTTCTTTTTGGAAAGGGCCATATTTATCAAGACTTTAATGATGGAGAAAATTGTATACAAAGTGATATATAGATATGTGAGTCATAATTTTCCAACTGCGGTTGCACTTTTTTAATACTTGGCGTCCTTAAACTAGACTAGACTATATTAGAGTAGGCTAGACGGTTAAAACAAAAAATTCAGCGGACGAAGTTTTTTTCCTATCAATAGTATAAAATCGACTCAGAACTGAATTTAAACTTTCAATTGCTTCGAAGGCATAAATTCATTGCACTGAAATAAATCGTCATGATATCTAATATAACTATTAAATGGAAATTCGATTGAAAACCGAAAAATCGATAGGAAATGATGCGGAAAATTTTGATTGGTGGTGGAGCTGTCGAAGCAAAGTATTTTTGACGATGTTAGGATACTTTTTGGGATATTCGCGGACAATTTGGATTATACATTGTTTTTCTTCTTCGTTGTACGTCACCATATTATTGTACTCCGTAATAAGCTTGATATCCCTAAGCTGTGATCGATTTGGAATCTCTCGAAAACCTTGAGAGATCGGGGGCCTGTATCACGAGCAAGCAGCTGGAACATGTAACACAACTCACAGTGTCCAAACGCTATGAAGTTCATCAATCGAACGTCGCTTCCGTGTCGGGTCTGAACGTTCATTTTTTCGTAAGACCACAATCGCTCAAGTTTTCCGAAAGATTCCAAATCGATCACAGCTTTCTCGATAACGACATATCGGAGTGGAACTTGGACAAAAATAATCAGTTTGCCTTGCAAATTGTCAAAAAGTTAAGCGTCGTCAATTGATGTCGTAAAAAGGGGAATCAAGCTTATTACGGAGTACAACAATAGATTAACATACAACGAGGAACAAAAACAATATATAATTCAAATTGTCCGTGAATAGCACAATCCGAATAATACTTTAATGATACTTGATTGAAATACTTTCCTTCGACCGTCTCCACTTATAAAAAATTACCTCGTGATTTGTTATCGATTTTTTTTTATTGAATTAGATTTTTAATCTTTATAATTCGATAATTATATTACATATGATGACGATTTATTTCAGTGCAACGAATTTATGTTTCTGAAGCGAATGAAAGTTTCAATTTCTAAGTCAATATTTTACTATCGATAGGAAAAAAACTTCTTCTGCTGCATTTTTGGTTCTAATCGTCTAGCCTAGTCTAGTACAGTCTAGTCTAGTCTAATGTAGGCTCTAGATAAGTTGAAAATTACATCACAAAATCAATCAAGAGTCGCGGTAGCGACTCGAGACAAGTACATTTAAAAAAGTCGCTACAAGACACTTCTACACCAAGGACCGCGTTTCCAACTGTTTTAGAAAATTTTCTAAAATTGTTTCCAGAATATCTTATTAATTACAGAGTTTTGGAGGATGTTCAAGATTCACGTATTTTTTATTTTTTTTTTCCTTTCGATCGTGACTATTTGTAACTCTGTGGCTTATTCCATGTTGCAGATATTAATATTTTCCTTTTTTCGTTGCATTAAAAAATTGTCGGTATTTTCGCACAGATTTTTGATGTTTAGCCGTTTCTTTTCCCAGTCGCCTTCTAGTGACACTAGTAATATCTAGTGACATACACTAAATATATACCTATATATTTATTCTCTTTCGTCCGTTTCATTCACCAAAACCAAAAACGTCAAAAATCTATGTTCGTTGAATTTATTGAATTTGAAGGTTGTCACAGTGACAGCTGCTGTGAATGTGAAAGAAAGATAACGGTTATGAAGATCTCGATTATTTTTTATAGCGTGGTTAGAAAGATCGCGAATGTAAAAATTGTGCTTATTTCTAACAGCTGTGCGGAAAAAATCGCGGTTATGAAGATCGTGATCCCAAAAATCTCGGTTATCAAATTAAAGTTGAGAAGGTTGCTGAACAACGTGATATATGGGAGTAGCAACCGTTCAAAATCTGCCGCCATTTTTCATCCTTAATTTATACCACTTTTTTGTCGCATAAATTTTTATTAAATTATAATTTTATTTAGAATAAAATAAGTTTGGGAAATAACTAAACAGCGCTATACAGGAGCGCAGCAACAGTTCTGGAGACGTAAGTACTTTCATCTAGAGTCGCTCTGATGTCTCTTCACATTCCGAATGTTGGAATGCAGCGAAAACTGATTATTCTTTATAGTGGAGCACAAAATTTGCATATTTGTCAACGATACTGGGCCAGTCTTCTCTAGCATCCGAAATCTTATATGATAATAAATTACTGTGTACTGTGTGTAAATTGGCGTGGTTTTTTAATTCGAATATGTTTGCATTCATTTATTCCCTCCACATTTTTTTCTTACGTAAAAATTTGATTGTATAAACCATTCAATCGGTGTGGCTTGCGGAAAAGTTTCCAATTGAAAATGTCCAAAAAGTAGACAAATCCTAGCCAAACACAGCATAATTGCTGTAAAAATACTGCGACAAGTACATTTACTCCCGCCAAATAGTTTCTGTTGAAAATAGCCCCGTGCCAAAAATTAAAACCAATTAAACCTTTCCAAAAAATGGTTCTCTTTTAAAAAAAATTTGAATTGTGATTTCACAAAAAGTTACCAAATAAACCGAGATCCACTGAAACGTACACGATCAAATACGCAGAGCCTTGTAATATTTTACTAGAAAAAGTTGACAACTCCAATCTTCGCAAAATTTAGGATTTCGAAAAATGTTAGTCACAGAGTACTTGTCCGGCCCGACAAATTTTCAGGCTACATCTGACTGCAAATACCCTTTCATTTTCACAATGAATTCACATACACATCACTTCTGTACCTTATAAGCCGGATTGGATAATTTTTGCATATTTCCGATGGTTCTATGGGTCTATAAGTCCCTTCCGAGCCTCAAAGATTTTTTCCGTGATTTCCTCAATTGCTAATCCAAAATTCAAAGGTTCCAATTCCATTTTTCACTCGTAAAGCAGCTTTAGGTAAAATTGTCTGGCCCGACAAGTACTCTGTGACTAACATTTTTCGAAGTCCAAAATTTTGCGAAGATTGGAGTGGTCAACTTTTTCTAGTAAAATATTACAAAGCTCTGCGTACTTGATCGTGTACGTTCCGTTGGATCTCGGTTTATTTGGTAACTTCTTGTGAAGTCACAATTCAAATTTTTTTTAAAAGAGAACCATTTTTTGGAAAGGTTTAATTGGTTTTAATTTTTGGCACGGGGCTATTTTCAACAGAAACTATTTGGCGGGAGTAAATGTACTTGTCTCAGTTTTTTTACAGCATTTATGCTGTGTTTGGCTAGTAATAATATTTCACGAAAAATGTCCGAAAATATGAAATCGAGACTGTTTTTATGAAGCGTGAAATTGTGGAAATTATTGCTGCAAAAATCTTTCAAAGTTATGTTTTGAATATTGATATATGTATAATATGTGTGCCTAGTTTTAGATTTTTTCGACCACTATTACGGGTTTAAGAAATAAATTCGTTATATCTCAGCAAAATACATGTGTTTTCTTATCTAAAATTCAACTATTCACAGGCACCATTGAACTTTTTTTTCAATTCTTCAACGCCTTCAAACTTTTCTCACATTTTTTTTTTGATATCTTGATTGTGTTTTTACGTAGGGTTTTGAAAATTCAAGTTCGACCTAAATTGCAGCCACCCTAATATATACCGTTGTTTCTCGTTTGCATTGAGTAATATTAATGTACCAGCTATTTCTTTCAAAGCTGAATCGACTCATAGAATCCAAATAAATAGCAATGATGTTAAATCATGTATGTAAATGGAGAATATCGCTTGACTATCTCGCTGGTTTTTGTGACGTAAACATTGCCGTATCAGAATAGTTCCTCACGATCTACCGTACATGAAAGTGGATATGAAAGCTGATTCATCTCGTTGGTACGCGAAGGGAAAGTACAAGCGAAACTGAAGTGAATGTGAATGTCACGGTCGTTCAAGAGTCATATACCTCTAGCTGCTCCACAGAACATCTGACTACAACTGCAGCCGTCGGCTTTCACTGCCATCGGGTCGATTGGTAGCAGGAGTCAACGACCACTCGTACACTTGAAAGTGGAGAAAGTTACAGTTTTCTCGTCATAGAAATGCAAGAGTATTTCTGAAATTGCCCGCATTCTCACACGTGTACCTGGAATCTGTTCTCTCGGCCATATTAGCCATATTTTTTTCCTAAATTCGAATCATTCTCTGATATTTAATCAGGTTGAAGAGATTATTTGGATCGACACAATGCACAAGTAATGCATGCTTGTTCGATGCAGATCGACTCAAGTAATGAAATAAGAAGTTTGTTTGCATAAAAAAAGCTGAACCAGCGACCTGAAGGCCAATAAATTATTCAAAAAATTTCTTTCTGGGAATTAGATGGAAACAAAATAATATGAGGTACACTGCAGCTATAGTTGCCTTCCTCCTGAATATTTACCTTTAAACATCGCGAGGCAAAAAATTCATTGTTAGTTCCGAAATTTCCGTCCAAGTAGAGTTACTGAATTTCCTTAGAAAAGTTCAAGTATTGTGCCGCAATCAATTTTTGTTGTAAAACTTTATTGTAAACAAAAAAAAACAATATTATCGTCAGTAATGACGAGTGCTACTCATATTTCAAGTTGAAACAGTTTTTCCTTGGGATCGTGGACGATATCTCGGAGATGCCTTTTTCACAGAAAAAATATAGAGAAACTAGAGCCCTTTCCACTCAAAATAAAAAAATATTGAAGAAAATTCATTTAAAAAAGATAGACACGTAAATACAAATAAATAACTTCCAAAGAGAAATAGCCGATGATATACGTTCAGGACTAAAATTTTTTATATCAGGAAAGAACAAAAATCATCATTGATTTCTGAAAAAAGTAACCACTTGAGAAAAGAACATTATGACGGTGTGGCAATAATGGAAAGAATAGAGGTGGCTCTAGCGCATTAGTTAGCGCTCCGGACTCTGACTCCGGGATCGAGCGCTCCGGACTCTGACTCCGGGATCGAGTCCCACTCGGATCATCTCTTTATTCACTGATCATTGCTGGACCGTGCCTCGTCACAACAGCCAATGATTTAATTTTAGCACTAAATGTTTGTATATCAAGAGTCGTGGCACCGACTCGGGATAAGTACATTTGAAAGAGCCGCAACAGTACGAGACACTTTTAAACCAAGGACTGCGTTTCTAAATGGTTCCAAAAATTTTCGAAAACTGCACAGAGAAAACAAAGTCGAAAATTATTAAGAAATATACTAGGAATCCAGTTACTTATTGATGAAAATTATAGTATTTTGAGGACAGTTCGGAAACTACAGCAAAATCTCGAATGGCAGTGCAACAAATCGTTCTAAACAGCATAGTAAAACGTAATCATCATATTATAACCGATTTTGGAATTTAGTATAGCAATTGAAGAAAATCGCAATGGGCATGGTAAACAAAACAATACGATAAAATTTCACACATGTTCGATATATATTCATATTGTGATAATAGAATTTCACTATGTCGACGTTTAAAATTTAAGATATCTTCACTCAAAACTAAATTCTTATGTGACATGGTAAATTGTTCATGAAAACAAACCTAAAATTCATTATCGCGCGCATTACTGTTTTTTATTCATATAGGACATGCTAAGAAAAATTGTAAGTGTTGAAAAATACTATGCTGTTTAGCAATTGGTGCTATGATTCTTTTGCTTCTTGAACTTCGTATAAGACATTTTCCCAAAACATTTTATTTCTTAATAAACAAAATGAATTGGTTTTCTCCGTGTGTTTCCGGAATATCTTATGAATTACAGCGTTTCGAACGATGTTCAAGATTCACTTTTTTTTTTCTCCTTCGATCGTGTCTATTTCTGTTGAGAGTTAACGACTTTACCAGCAACGAATAAAAAATACATAAGAATTGGACTTAAGACACAGTAGAGGCAATTGTGATTACGCCCTTATGATCGAGCGATATCTACGACATGCGCAATTTAGTCGATACTCTCGAAGCAATAGTCGTGAAAAGAACGTGCAAGCGAAAAGCATAATGTTAGAATAAAATCTAAGAATACCTTCGGGCTAAAAGACCCATCGATATAAAGACGAGTTAAATAAGAACTAATAAGTCAATGCATCAAGTTACACATCAATATAAGGAAAGAAGGTACGTAAATATCATAAATTAGCGAAACGAAAACGTGCACCCATGTGAATGGCCGTGCAACATGATTATTGTATTTTCGTTCATGTGGCAGGCGCCTTTTTGTTTCTCATTTTCTACAACAATCATTTCTCATGGTGATGGTATCCAAATAAAGGATTTATAAGGAAAAGAAAAGTGTTTCATTTCTCGTGCTTCCAAAGTCGCAGAAATTTATAACTCTGTAGCTTATTCTATATTGCAGATATTAATTTCCTTCTTTTTCCGTTGCATTAAAGAATTGTCAGTTTTTCCGCACAGATTTTTGATGTTTTGTTTTTTTTTCGCAGTCGCTTCCTAGTGACACTAGAAATATCTAATGATATACTTATAAAGTTTTTCCCTTTCGCCCGTAGATGCCTGCGTAGATGCTTCTGTGGAGTATTTTCACATACTGTGTAGATGATTCTTTGCAGTATCTGCACATACTGCATAGATGCTTCTACGCAATATTTTCATATTCTGCGTAGAAGTATGGAAATTGCATTAGCATTTTAATTACCCATTACGCAACATTTTGTAATGTAAAAATTTTTCAGTCCACATAGCATTGTAATTCGTAACGAATTTTTTTTTTACATTACACATTTGATTGTAATGAGTAATGAAATTTGTTCACATTACACATTGCATAGCAAAGGATAATGCAATTTTTCTCCATTACACATTACGTTGTAATAGATAAGGCCATTTTTCCACATTACACATTATATTGTAATAAGTGATGACATTTTCTTACACTACACATTACATTGTAATGAGTGATGCAATTTTTTCACATTACACATTACATTGTAATGAGTAATGAAATCTTTTTACATTTTTCATTACATTGTAATGAGTAATGAAATCTTTTTACATTTTTCATTACATTGTAATGAGTAAAGGAATTTTGTTTATTTCCTATTACATTGTAGTGGATAATGATTAAATTTCTTGAGATTGTCAAAAGAAAATTGATCCATTAGCGCCCAGAGGACACCATTTCAACTTCTGAGTTTGAGCTGTTGCCATCAAGAGACTCGGTAGAGTCTCGGGACAAGTACATTTGACAGCTTTGTCTGTCGTCTGCTAGCCCGAAACTCGGCCGAGTATATTATCTCTGAATCAAGCAAATTCGTTGGTAGAGGTCGACATTTTTGAAAATTACAAAGCCCAGGAGTAATGTTATGATCTGAAAATTGAACTGAAGACTAATTTAGTTAGTCTCCGTCGATTGAGCCATAAATCTTCACGATTGATGCCGTAACTGCTGAGAAAAAAGTTTGCATAGGCGAAAATATGCAAGAATCGCAGTGTGCGTGCAGGAAGGTACACACGCGCGGACGACACCATCAAAGGCCTCTTGATGCCCATCATGACCAATTTCCATGAAAGTCGATCTTCAATGACTACATTTCATGAATCAAGAAGTGATCGGATGACAACGAAAAATGGGCGCTATAGCCGCAAAAAGTCATTCTGTCATTACACAAATAAAAATGATCAATTGCTGCTTCAACCCTTTGAAGCACGCATTATCTTTACGTGCGTTTAGCTCAAAACTTCGCACGTAGGGGTTTTCGGGTCCACCGATTACAAATTTGAATTCAAAATTTGAAAATTCAAGGTGGTAGATCCAATATGGCGGATCAGAAACGCAAAACTTGTTTGATGAACGCGAAAGTTGGTACACGGGGGTTTTCGGCGTTGCTGATTACAAATCTGCACTCCAAATTCCAAAATTCAAGATGGCGTATCCGTTATGGTGGACCACAAATACAAAAATCGTTTGATGAACGTGAAAGTTGGTACTCGGGGCTTCTTAGGGTCGTTGATTACAATTCTGCACTCCAAATTTGAAAATTCAAGATGGCGTATCCGTTATGGTGGACCACAAATACAAAAATCGTTTGATGAACGTGAAAGTTGGTACTCGGGGCTTCTTAGGGTCGTTGATTACAAATCTGCACTCAAAACATCAAAATTCAAGATGGCGGATCCGATATGGCGGACCCCAAATGCAAAAATCGTTCGATGGAAACGAGAGTTGGTACTCGGGGCTTTCTGGGGTCGATGATTACAAATCTGCACTAAAAATTTGGAAATCCAAGATGGTGGATCCAATATGACGAATCAAAATGCTGAAACTGACTTAATGAAGATGAAACTCCATATTCAGGGGTTTTTCGAGTCGTTGAATCCGAATCTGAGGTCAAAATTGAAGAACTGAGTGCCAGCTTCGATATAGAAAATGAAACGCAAATCTGGCTTGGACATGTAGGTTTCGGAGGAGTTCGAAAAAAAAGAAGTGATATCCTAGCCAAAAATCCCCTCCACGGGGAAAAAAGCTTGGACAAGTCCATTTGTTGGTGATCCCCGTTTCCATTTGTTTTCACAGAGAGATCTAACCCCCCCTGAAAAAATTGGAAACGCCAACAAAATAAAAAATTATTTAAAAAAAAACCCTCGAAAAAACGAAAGGAATTCAGCACCAATAATTCTGATATCTATGAAAAAGGACAAGTATTCCCTGACTGAAAATCATGTTGATGACTAAAAATCAGTTAACGAGAAAAAAGAAAATCTTCCACGAAAATACAAAACTAAAGTTTGCCATCGTATGTTGAGCGGATGCGCACAGAGTACTGGGCCGGGCCGAAATTTTTCTATTAGCCTCAGTGTTCGGGATTGAGCGTTATTTTGATCGATAACGCGAGCATTTGGGGTTCGCGCCTTGCTGCGAATGTCGCCACAGGACGGGCGACACATGGGATCGATAGGCAACGCGAGGTCCTTTAGGCTAATTATCGCGCTCTGCCGCGGGCGTCGCTACAATCCGGGCAATTATTGATTTTTCGGGGATAACGGTCATGCGCGTAATCGATATTCATCGATCACGCTGATTGATCTCTCTCAGTCTTGGATCACCGGTGGGAGCGTAAACACGTGGGTCCTTGTCGCTTCGGGTCTTTGCTTTTCTCGCGGTACTTCGCACCATGAGGTCAATTCGAGCCTTACAACCTCGAATTGAGCGGGTTTCGGGAAATAACACGTTCTAATTCATTACTGGGATGCGCTCTCACCACGCACGGGAATCATTTTCTTCTTTACATCGGGATCACCAAGATAATTCGGGATTATGTTAAACGCGGGTCACGCGCACGGGAGTCAAGCGCACACGGTCTTTGTCGGCCACGAGGTCGACGAAATACACGAGTGTAGCGGGTTTTCGCGCTTTTGGGTGACTCGAGACTCACGATCTCGAGTCTCGGGAATTACCTCGCATATTCGCACCGGGCGGGTTATAATCAACATTATTACACGCGTCACGGGTGGGTATCGGGCCAAATTTCACGGCACCAAATTACCATCTATGTATTTTTAATAAACCACACATATTTTAATAATCGCCCGCTCTTATTCTTCACCTTACCACCAACACCAGATCCCGCACAAAACACTCAGCTATTTATAAATAGATATAGAACAACTCGTTTGTATTCATGAAAAAAATGACAAGCGTTACACAAATGTCACTGAACGTTATACATTCAAATGAATGAGTACAGATTCAAAGTTTTCTCTCAATTTGATATACGATTAAATAATTAATCATTTCGGCAATATTTTACATAAGTATGGATACGTAGAAAAATAACAACTGAACACTAATTATAAGGTTCCGCTAAATATTAAATCAAATGACCCGTAATGTGTCGGAAAAAATTACACTTTTAGCAATTTTTTTTGTATTATTTGCTTGAAATATAAATCGTTTTAGCAGAGAGTTTCGGCTGTCATCGTCACGCTGACAGCCGAAAGTAGCTCGAAAGCGCTGACAAATATAAGGGCGTTACTACATCAACGCGTTAGGTAGGAGAGGCTGAGGAAAAAGCCGATATTCCAATGTACGAAATGCCAAAGGACGGGACACGCGAGCTCGAATTGTTTTTACCGACTGAAATGTCTCAGATGTGCCGAACAACACCAAGCAAAAGACTTTCCCTTGGAGCAGGGAAAATTCGAAAATCCGCGTTGCGCGAACTGCGGCGAGACCGGCCACCCGGCCCCGTATCGAGGCCGTCCGATGCTCAGCGGACTTATAAAATTAAACAAAGAAAAATGAAGGATCCGCCAACACATCAACGAAGCGAAGATAAACAAAATCAACAACTACGTCAACCAAAAATTCTCATACGCAGATATGACCAGACAAGCAAACACTACAAACTGGATCGTAAACAACTCAGAAGGCGTGAACCCAGCGAACCCTGCAACGCAACGACCACCAAGGGCAGCCACGAGACAACCAGAATATTCTCGGGAAAGAACCAACAAAGGCGAAAACAACCACCACCCACCTGAAAACAGAGTCGAAGAACTCCTCATAGATTAAAAAAAATCAAATCCCCAAAGAAATTAAAAACATGAGGGAGCAAGTAACGCAGAACTCAGTGAGAATCGACTACATGATGAGTTACTTGAACATGGATTAAGATGAACAATCAGACCAGGAAAAGAATTGTCAAAATTGTCAAAAGAAACGTCAAAATCGCAGCGATCAACGTCAACTCTATATGCACCGCCAAAAGACTTACAAAAGTCTTTTTTGTACTTACAAAAATTCATCACGGACCAAAACATCGATATCGCACTCCTCTCAGAGACCAAATTAAACCACAAACATCGTATGCGACTCGACGACTACGCGATAGTCAGAAACGACCGACCGACTGGTCGCCGAGGACGGGGAACAGCAATCGCCATTCACAACCGGCTGCATTTTACACACGTTTCGAACGCTGATGCCAGGGACAACCGGATCCTGGAATACACCGCAATAAAAATCAAGGTCAACTCGAATAATACGCTACTTATCGTGAGCATCTATGCAACGCAAAGCACGACAATCAGGTTTATACAGGAATTGGAAAAAATGGCCACAGACCACAACCTGAACAAACAGAACGTTTTCTACATCGCCGCCGGAGACTACAACGCCAGGAACATCGAGTGGGGCGACTCGACGACCAACGACAGAGGTAGGCAAATAGTGCAATGGCTTGAGAACAACAGCATAGAGTACAAAGCGGCTTGGTACCCACCAAGCAGCCCTACGTTTCCATCCGCAGGCTCTTATCTTGACTGCGCTATGATTGACTACAGAATCGACATCCTCGACAAAAAAACGGTCGGCTGGACACAGCCCCGTTCTCCAAGCTGCTCCAAGCTGCGGCATGCTGCTCCAAGGACTCCCAAAACAAATTCCAAAAGCAATAACCTTCAACTACAGAAGAGCAAATTGGGAAAAATTTTAAAAACATCTAACCAACGCTAACACATACAAACCCATTCCAACAGACATAAATCTGGCGCTGGAAGAAATTGACAGATATATATTTTCGATCGAGGCCCACATACACGACGCTATACACAAAACGATTCCAAAAAACAACAACAAATCTAACGAATATTACAAAAAATACGAAAACAACACAATAACACACCTACACAAATTTAAATCCTTCCTTACCACACGTCTATTCCAATCTACCGACAGACGTACGAGCCAATACAGGCGACAAGAAATAAAGTGAATCAAAAAAGCAATAAAAACAATAAACAAGTTGGGCAGCACATCGTATTGGGCAGCGCAAACGAAAAGTATTAATTATAAAAACCCAAACGAATTCTTTTCCAAGATAAATAGACTGCTCCGACCGAAAAGCAGCATGGGCATTGAAACCCTGAGAATGGACGATGATGCCAGTAGCTTCACCAACGAAATGAGACAAAACTACCCGCAACTAATCAACAATGCAGGAGAAATTGTTGCATCCGAGCCCAACGCCAAATTGGAAATCATCGGGAAATATCTGGAATCAATCAACTCACCGAGATACACAAACGATAATACCGACACACGCGAAACAGTTGACAGCTCCTTCAAGGTTATATCCGAGTGGAAAGAACATCTTCGAAAATCAAGAGAGACGTTCAGTATTTTCTCAGCCGAAAACCCAGCGCATAAACCAACGCAACTTGAAGGAACACCGAAGATTCTATTCTTTTATTGGGAAGTAGAAGCCATAATCAAAAAACTTAAGAACAAAACATCGACAGGACTAGATGATATACTGACGATCGCAATAAAAAATTTACCTCAAGACATCATCAAAGACTACACAACCATATTCAACAATACACTTAACAATTTCTACTATCCAATAAGGTGGAAAACAGCGAAAGTCTTACCAATTCTTAAAAAGGGGAAAAACCCCGAAGACCCGAGAAGCTACCGACCAATTAGCTTAACAATTAACATTAGTAAAATCTACGAAAAACTAATAAAACTAATGCTCAACACTCACACAACCAAGAACACCATCATCCCATCGAATCAATTCGGGTTCGTGAACAAACATTCAACCACGCACGCATTAAAAAAATTTTCGTCCGACATTAACACAAACCTTCACACGAACCACAGAGTGTGGTTCGTGTGAAGGTTTGTGTTAATGTCGTGATAGCCCTGAGCTATCCAGGCCGCTGCCACACTTAGTTCGAATCGTCCGTCCTCATAACGTGGATTCTACCACGTTACCTGATATACCATGGTCCCGCGTCGATCGTTTGTATTGTGTCCGAATATTCGGTGTTGGGCATTCCAGTCTCCGACTGTGATTGAGCTCTGCGTATTCAAGATGTTTTCTATGTCGTCGTTAACGTTGTGTTCACCCGGTGCTGCGTATATACCGTTAATGATAATTTTTTGTCCATTGTTGGTGTTTAGGAGTATTGAACAGCCTCCTAGGCTGTCATATGATTTTAGTCTTGACAATAATAGGTCATTTCTGATGTACATGAATGTTCCACGGATTCCGCGACCTCGCACTTCGTGGTTCGTCTTGTTGTCTGATATTTTTTAGTATCCTTGAATGTTATATTTGTAGATACCACTGGGTTTGACTTTTACTTCATTTAACCGGTTGACTGGTATTGTATCATGTATGTACAAAAAAAAGTCGGGCCCATTCTGGTTTTGTATCATATGTGTACTAGACTGTATAAAAAAAAATCGATAATTTTTTTTTTAGCTTAACACAATCTTAAACTTTCCTTGAATATAAAAAAAAAATTCTCGCAAAAGATGGGGCCAGACTTTCAATATTTAGAAGTGCCTCCTCGGACTTTTGTCTTTTTTATTTCGTTAATCCGGAAATAACGAATGTCCATGAATGGAATGACATTTTTCTTGTTCTAGGATGATGAATATATTCCGAACTTATGTGTACATACTGAACATACTATAAAAAACCGTCTTGATTATCGCAGCAACAATTTTCGGTCAATTTATACGTCGATAAATGAAAAATAAAATAAAAATCCGCGTAAAAGTGACTTTTTAAACCATATTCGTTCAAAATATAATTCTATTACTACCATCCGATGTTTAGAAACAAATATTTACTCATGAATACTTACTGAAACCGATACATCAGGGGTTTTTTTACCGACGGAGCAAGGCTTTAGTACGGCTGAACGTCGACGGCGCTGCTTGTCGTCAGCGTGGCAATACGATCATTTCGTCCTGCAAAAACTAGTGATATTTTTGGCGTCAAAAATGGAAGACGAGACAAAAGAGATATATTTAATTCGATTATCATCGGCACAAATAAATACATACAAGTTACCAACAACTCGGCAAGTTTTGCAATTGTTTTTTCACCATCATTATCAAGGCAAATCAACAATTCGAAAAAGTGCAGTCCTCACTGCCAGAGAAGTGCAATTATTTTGGACTCAAGCAAACATTTCACTGTGCCGAGAACAGTATGCCATTTTTAAATTGGAAAAACTCCACAACGTTTGGAAGCGACTCCAAAAGAATCGTCTGCGACACAATTCCAAAGCGCAAAAAAAGCAAGAATTATCGTTTGAAAAAAAAATGGATTCTGTATTTCGCATAGGAAGTAATAATGCGATGAAAACATTAAACAATGAACAACGATTGCTCTTTGCCACGGTGCGAGTTACATGTCGTCGAGGGACCCGTTGGCCGTTCGCAACGTTTAATGGCAATAACTGAAAATGATTCAGCGTAAATTCAAGAAAAAAATCGAGACGAACAAATGTCTGATGACGATGATGATAATTCCGAAGATTCTGATCCTTCGAAAAATCAAGAAGCTACGAGAAAATCCCAAGACGTTATCAGCGATAACGAGACTCAGAGTAATGTTCACTAATAATAATATTTTTACAAAGAAATTAAAAATTGATTAATGCTGGGCTATTATAAGTTGTTATTTTTTTTCGATTCTATTTTCTTTCTGTTTATATTAAAAATCATGGAGCACTCGTAAATCTGGAGCTAAAAATACAAAATATAATAATACAAGTAAAAAATAAAGCGATGCAAAATTATAAAATGAAAAGTTTTGATTTCAATGATGTTGGAATTCATAATGAATCTGTTATTTTGCAGAATTGAGTCAAACATTAAGTGAAATATCTATCGCAAGTATCGATTCAAATCGAAGTTCTACTGGGACAGGAATTAAACGAGCGATTTCAAATTTTTAAGCTGAAATCGATCAATCGTTATCAGCCACACCAATGAAGAAAGTGATCACTGATCAAATCTCAGCATCTTGTCATCGAGTAGGCTTGAGTAGCCGAAGTGCTGTGCACGTCATAGGAGCAGTCCTTCAAAGCCTTGGACATGATGTAGCTCAGTATTCCATCAGCCACATGACGATCCACAGAAAGCGAATCGAATATCGAGAAAAAATGGCTGCGCAATTGAAAAAAAATCTCCACGCAGCGAATTTTTTAGTCCTCCACTGGGACGGAAAATTATTACCAAGAATCGATGACAATGGTCAAGTCGATCGGATGCCCGTTGTCATTACGGGGCTCGATACTGAGCAATTGCTCGGTGCTCCCGCTCTGGATTCAGGATCAGGAATAAATGCTTCACGAGCAATCATTGAGTGTTTGAATGAATGGAATCTTATTTCTCGAGTAAAAGCTTTGTGTTTTTACACAACTAGTTCAAATACGGGTAAAAATCGACGGATTTTTGAGATTTGGGATTTTAGAGGACAATTCAGTCACTAAGCGACAAAAAACGATTGCTAATTTTTTTTTAAATTTCTATAATTGTAAATAAACGATAAAATCACATCATATATGTTTTTATAGGCAATTTAATTTTTGATTTACGATTCGAAAAACATAATTTATTCAATACAAACTTGTTGTGGATTCCATCGGCGGTCCAAATTGGTTAGGACGTGAAAATGGAGCATGACATTTATTGGAAACAACTCTGAATAAAACATTCTTGCACTTGGCCTGCCGGCACCATATCGCCGAAATCATTCTTCGAAATGTGGTGGAAACATATTGGAAAGGGACATCCGGCCCAAACGTAGCAATTTTCCAGCGCTTTCAAAGAGACTGTGATAATTTTGACACAACGCAGTACAAGACGGGAATGGAAGATTAAGCCGTGGCTGATATACTGAGCAAGACGAGAGAAAATATTCTCGAATTTATTTTCGAGCAATTTCAGGCAATAATAATAATAACAATTACTAATTACTTTCTGAACCAGACTTTTACCCATAATAAAAATGTATAGTTTAGTAACTCTCGCCAATTTCGTGCTCCTTTTTCTCTATAGATCTCTCGCCCGCGGAATGATTATCGAGAATTCTTAGAATTGGCAAACATCTTCTTGGGTTCGAAACCACCTCGAGATATTAAGTTTAAAAAACCTGGCGCCAATCATCATGCTAAATGGCTCGCGAAGGCCATTTATTGCTTGAAAATATTTCTTTTCCGGGATCAATTTTTTCAAAGTCGAAGAATTCTCGTGATGTTGGAAATTTGCGTCATATATGCATTTTCATCGTTAATTTCTACGTCAAAATATGGTTTTCTGCTGTTGATGGAATTAAAGCTCCGAACAACGATTTGCAATTGATACAAAATCTAGTCAAGTTTCGAACGATTAATCCTGATGTCTCGGCGGCAGCTCTCAAAAAAATCAAGGGCTATCTATAGTATCTCAACGAAGAGCTGGCAGCATTGGCTTTTTTCGATTCGACGGTTCCTATTGATGTGAAACGCAAGATGTTAGAAGCCTCAAGGACACGTGGAAGGACATCGAAGAACCAAAAGCGCATCTCCCTGAGTGACAGTGAGTGTCAATAACTGCCTGAAATTGACATCAGTCATTTCATCACTCAAAAGTCGCGGCGTTTATTCCAACAGTGTGAATTGCCCCATGATTTCCTGGATGAGCCTCTCGAACAATGGGAATCCATTGAAAGCTATCAAACGTGCTTAAGGGGTTTCTCACAAATGGAAGTGATAAATGATTCAGCTGAACGTGGAGTAGCTCTTGTCGAGGAATATAATAATTTATTTACTAAAAATGAGGAGCAAAAACAATATTTGTTCCAAATAGATCAAGACCACAGGAAAAAATACCCTAATTGCAATAAGTCGAGTTTTTTGTAGCCGAAAATGATAATGGTATCAGCGAATCGATGAATGTATTCATTGAAGATTATTGACGATTATAAAAAATTAATTTTTACGGGGATTCTTGTTTTTTTTTTGTTGCTGCGATAATCAAGACTGTTTTTTATAGTATGTTCAGTATGTACACATAAGTTCGGATATATTCATCATCCTAGAACAAGAAAAATGTCATTCCATTCATGGACATTCCTTATTTCCGGATTAACGAAATAAAAAAGACAAAAGTCCGATGAGGCACCTCTAAATATTGAAAGTCTGGCCCCATCTTTTGCGAGAATTATTTCTTTATATTCAAAGAAAGTTTAAGATTGTGTTAAGCTAAAAAAAAAATTATCGATTTTTTTTGATACAGTCTAATGTGTACATATTGAAATAACTTTTTCGATTTTCAACCGATTTGGACAAAAATTGGTATACAATGGTTTTTTGGGTCGCTGAGTCGGTTTTCGAACTTCATTTTCACCTCACTACCCTTGGAAATGGTGATAATGGAAGGTTGATGGTGGAATTTTTCGATTTTTTAATGGGTTTTCATACTATATGACATGAAATTTTTAGTTGTTCAGCACACTGGACTATTTTATTGAAATCAAACAAAATTTGCTACCCTCAAAAATGTGGAAAATAAGGGTTGAGGGGGAAATTTGTTAATTTTTTAGTGCGAAAATTCCATGTTTCATCACGTGGAAATTCCAAGTTTTCAAGAACACAAGACGTTTTTATCGAAATAAAACAAAATTCACTGCCCCCAAAGGGGTGAAAAATAAGGTGACAAAATTTGCTACGCCTAAGGGAGTGGAAAAAAAGGTTCAAGGGGGGAATTTTGAGATTTTTCAATGGGAAGATTTTATGCTGCATTGTATGAGAACTATAAGCCAGACACCCTGAAAAATCTTAAAGGGTCACCCCCAACCCTTATTTTTCACCCATTTGTAGCGAGCGAATTTTGATTTATGTCGTTAAAAGGTGGCCGAAAAAAACATACAGTTTGCATGTTATTTAGCATAAAAGATTCCCATCAGAGAATCTGAATTTTTCGCCGCCAGCCCTTAATTTTCGCTCCGTTAGGGGTAGTGAATTTAATTTAATTTACGTAAAAGGTGTTCTGAAAATCTTGGAATTTTCCTGTCATATTGCATGAAAACTTATCATTGAAAAATAAAAAAAATTTCACATTCAACCCTCACTTCCACCCTTTTTGAGAGTAGCTAAGTGATAGCTAATATTGGAGATGGAATCAGCGACCTCGAAAACCCTTGGATATAAACTTTCGGGAATTTCAGTAACACATTGGCTCGTACCAGTTTTGGCACAAAAGCTGGAAAAAAGCTCACCGGTCAACCGGTTAATATTATTATGTGCAGGTTGTCTTTTGCTGCAAGGTTTCTAATTTCGTTAATTCTTTTGTGAACTCCTAGTACGTTGCATTGGAGTATCACGATGAATTTTCAATTTGGTTCCATAAGCGATCTACCACAGTGATTGCTGCGTCTGTCACTCCTCCGATTGTGTATTCTATTTCAGTTTTATCGTCCAGTTCTTCAATTATTCCATATATTGATAGGAGGAAACTCGCATCGACAGAATCGTTACATATTTCGCTTATCGCTTTGCAGATGAGAATTTTTATCGGGATTTTTTTTGGTTTGTTTTGGTGCATAGGTGCGATTCGCGAGTTCGTGCTGTCTGAAGTGTGCGATTCGCTCGGTTGGGTTTGTTGGTACTGTTGGGTTGAGTCCGCTTTGGTTGGTATGGACGGTCTCTGCTTGTTGGTGTTGTTTAATCGGGTTGATTGTTTTGTCGATATCCTTGGCTCGCTTCCCAATTTCTGGAAATTCGTTGTCGTAGTTGGCGGTCAGCGGCGCGAGCTGGGCAGATTGGGTTGGTTTTTGAATAGGGTTCGATTTTTTTCGTTTTTTAATTGCTTTTTCCATTTTAGCCTCTCTACCGGGGCATAATTTGTTTGTGGCGTCGTGCTCCGAGCTATTGCGTAGCGTGCATTTTTCGATTCCATCGATTATTATTTTGCTAGGGATTTCCTTATGTTCACAGTTTTTAGCGATGTGACCAAAGTCGAGGCATTTCATGCATTGTGAAGCTCGGCTCTCTTTTGTTTGGTATTTTTCGCATTTGACGACACACATATCGAGTCTTGTTTTTTGGTATAGCTCAAGGAGTTTAGCTTCCGTCGGGAATATGGCTATCAGAAAGGTGGTTATGTTTGTGAATGGGATGAGTCGCAAGGCTTTAATTCCCCATTCTTCTTCGATGATCAGTTCTAGCTCTTCTGGTTCATAGAGCTGTGCTTTGATGCCTTTGATAATGACCCGTTTGTTGTTTTCAAGTGAGTCATTAAACCTGTGGTGTTCTGTTTTATTGATTCTAAGGTGGTTCTGTATTTGGGTTTTGGATTGAATGTTTTGGCATCTAATTCTCCAATTAGCGCCGCAATCGTGTTTGAGTTCCACTTTTTGTTCACGTCAAAGGCGATCCGCGGAAAAAATCCCCTCCCGGGGAAAAAACCCTGGACAAGTACATTTGTTGGTGACCCCCGTTTCCATTTGTCCTTATAGAAAAATCTAACGCCCCTAAACAAAAAACCTCCAATATAATGAAGAATAGAAAGAAGCCCTTGACAAAAAGTTGATGATTTTCGCTCAGCACCAAAAATTCTGATATCTATAAAGGGACAAGCATTCCATTGATGTCTGAAAATCAATTAACGACACAAAAGAAAAAATCTTCCAAAAAGACACGTCTTAAAATAAAGGAACCCCGAAATACAAAATGGCAAATCGACAGAAAAACTTCATACAAAAAATACAAAACTCAAGTTTGCCATCGTATGTTGAACGGATGAGCGGATGCGCACAGAGTACTTGTCCGGCCCGAAATTTTTTGTATTAACTTGAAATATAAATCACTTTAGGAGGGAACCTCGATTGATTCGAGATTTGCACTAAGCTTTCGCATGTATTTTCTAAGAAAATTTCTGAGACCAAACAATTACGTTATGTCAAGTTCAACTAATCTAAGCACTCTTATTCAAAATTTCGGGCTGGACAAGTACCATGTGCGCATCCGTGCAACATGCGATGGCAAACTTTAGTTTTGTATTTTTTGTATGAAGTTTTTTGAGACGTGTTAAATCGTCTCAGGAAAGAACCTTGATTGACTCGAGATTTTCACTGACCTTTCGCGTGTCTTTTCTAAGAAGATTTCTGAGATGAGACCAAAAAATACGTTATATCATATCAAGTTCAACTCACGAGAGCACTTTTAATAGACAATTTCGGGCCGGACAAGTACTCTGTGCGCATCCGCTCATCCGTTCAACATACGATGGCAAACTTGAGTTTTGTATTTTTTGTATGAAGTTTTTCTGTCGATTTGCCATTTTGTATTTCGGGGTTCCTTTATTTTAAGCCGTGTCTTTTTGGAAGATTTTTTCTTTTGTGTCGTTAATTGATTTTCAGACATCAATGGAATGCTTGTCCCTTTATAGATATCAGAATTTTTGGTGCTGAGCGAAAATCATCAACTTTTTGTCAAGGGCTTCTTTCTATTCTTCATTATATTGGAGGTTTTTTGTTTAGGGGCGTTAGATTTTTCTATAAGGACAAATGGAAACGGGGGTCACCAACAAATGTACTTGTCCAGGGTTTTTTCCCCGGGAGGGGATTTTTTCCGCGGATATCATTTCTTTTTTCTGAACACTCTCAAAACCTAGAGTTTTCACATATTTGCTATCATTATATCTAATAGATCTCTGTAAATACTTGAAATAAATTGAGAAAATTGTTCGTTCCTCCCCAATTGGAAAAAAACCGTTGAAAAAATAATTTGAAAAACGGTATAAACGACCGAAACAAGGATAAAATGAAATTTGATGACGGGAAAGAAATTCTGTTTACGTTTTTTTCTTTCTCTCATTCAACAACGGCAACAATCAGTAAATTTTCGGTGAGACTCTTAGTCAATCCCTTAACGAATGCTGTCCAGACTCTTCGTCAATCCCTCAAAAGCGTCTTGAAAAGACTTTGAGTCGATCCCTTGAAGAACTTTCGTAGAGACCCCCAACAATCCTTTAAAAAATCCCGTTCAAACTCTTGACTGATCCCTTATAAAAGGCCCGGCAAAATTCTTGATTAATTCCATAAAAACTTCAATTGAGATACTATTGTCAACCCTTTTTGAAAATTCCCGTCAAGACTCTCGGTTGACCCCTGAGAAACATCACGATCAAACTCTGAGTCAGTCCCTTAAAGAACTCCCATCAGGACCCCTGGTCGAGCCCTGAAAAAGACATCGCGAACCATTGAGCCGTCGACCTAGATAGCAAAAACCATGGAAAATCATACCTAGACAACGAAAACCATGGAGCCGTTGACCTAGATAGCGAAAACTATGGAGAAATATACCCAGACAACGAAAACCATGGCGCCGTCGACCTGGAGAGCGAAAACCATAGAGAAATATACCTAGACATCGAAAATCATGGAGAAATATACCTGGACAACGAAAACCTTGGAGAAATATACCTAGACAACGAAAACCATGGAGCTATCGACCTGGAGAGCGAAAACCATAGAGAAACATACCTAGACATCGAAAACCATGGAGCCATCGATCTGGAGAGCGAAACCCATGGAAAAATATACCTGGATGACGAGAACCATGGAGCCGTTGACCTGGAGAGCGAAAACCATAGAGAAATATACCTAGACCTCGAAAATCATGGAGAAATATACCTGGACAACGAAAATCATGGAGCCGTCGACCTAGACACCGAAAACCTTGGAGAAATGTACGCCGACAACGAAAACCATGGAGCCATCGACCTGGAGAGCGAAAACGATAGAGAAACATACCTAGACATCGAAAATCATGGAGAAATATACCTGGACAACGAAAATCATGGAGCCGGCGATCTAGACACCGAAAACCTTGGAGAAATGTACGCCGACAACGAAAACCATGGAGCCATCGACCTGGAGAGCGAAAACCATAGAGAAACATACCTAGACATCGAAAACCATGGAGAAATATACCTAGACATCGAAAACCATGGAGCCATCGACCTGGAGAGCGAAACCCATGGAGAAATATACCTGGATGACGAGAACCATGGAGCCGTTGATCTGGAGAGCGAAAACCATAGAGAAATATACTTGGATGACGAGAACCATGGAGCCGTTGATCTGGAAAGCGAAAACCATAGAGAAATATACCTAGACATCGAAAATCATGGAGCCGTCGACCTAGACACCGAAAACCTTGAAGAAATGTACGCCGACACCGAAAACCTTGGAGAAATATGTACGCCGCAATGAAACCATGAAGCCATAAATATACCTAAACATTAATTAAGATTTAATAATAAAAACAATTTTAAAACATCATGTTCAACGTTTCTCGTCGTCTTTGGACTCTCATTTTTAACAAATTTGTGGTCTTCTGTTTTCATTATTTTTTCGCGAAACTCATTTTATCGCGTTCTTATTTGAGGAATGGCCGAGGGTCGATAAAGATTATTCCTCACTTTTCGATATCACTGTACCAGACTTCACTCGTATAACGCTCGTAACCAAACCTTTCTGTCAAATGAGAGCACAGGGCGATGTCGTCAGTCGCGACCAATCAGAAAGGCGACAGCGACGTTCGCCCTTTCTCTGTGTCGTATACATACACGCACGCACACTCCGATCATTGCATAACTTTGCCTGTGCAAACTTTCATCTCAGCAATTACAGCATCAATCGTGATAATTTATGGCTCAATCGACGGACACTAACTTCATTAGTCTTAGTTTCAATTTTCAGATCCTGATATTACTCCTATGCTTTGTAATTAAAAAGAATGTCTACCCCCACCGCCAGATTTGCTTTATTCAGAGATAATATACTCGGCCGAGTCTCGGGCTAGCAGACGACAGCAGAGCTGTCAAATGTACTTGTCCCGAGACTCTACCGAGTCTCTTGATATAGCTGTGCTTGTAAGGCTTCAGTCGATTTGATTTGATTGCGATCGGTGTGGGTTTCCGAGTGTTGTGATTACTTTTGTTTTGATTTTGTTTATTTCTTTGGTCTTTACTGGTTTCTGCGAACGACGTACTTGCTGACTGCGTGGCTTCGGTACACTGGGTCCGTGGGCTGGTTGGTCTCGCGTTGTGAGCTTGATGTTGTGCTTGATTGCCATCGTCGTTTGATTGCGTACCTTCTTCTATTTGTTCAGATGTGTTGGTTTTTTTTGCCTTCTCTTGATCTTTTTTCTTTTATTCACGCTTATTCCTTGGTCTGACTTTCCACTGGATTGGGAATTCTCACTCGAGTATATTTCTATGTTATTTGTGGGCTTCCTTTTCCCGTTTGGACGATATTTCATGAGGAATTCAAAAAACAATTTTTCATCGATTTTCCTCATCCAAATTTGAAATTTATTGTCCAAATTTGGACAATAAATTTGGAAAATCGATGAAAAATCGTTTTTTGCCAATTTTATAGCGTTTGTACCATTTTCGACCCAAAAATGTGTTCCTTCAAATCTTTTACGAACTTTGATCATGATGGGTGGAAAAACGGTTCAGCGGATCAACTCGCAAATTGGGTGGGTCATCGTGGATACATCGAGCTGTAAAAGTTATGCTTTACATGAGTGTTTCCATAGATATTTTCGAATTAGCAGTAGATTTTCTGGAAACCTGTAAAAAACCATTTTTTCACCCTTCTTTTGAGTGCATTTCCGGAATAGAAAAATAAAAATTCCTCTAAAAATGGGAACACGTTTTGACAGCGCATGAATTCAAGTTTCTAAAACCGTCCCCAGACTCACTGTGCGATAATCTGTTACCGAGATATCGATGATTAAAGAGGAAATTGTCTTTTTTCATTCAACCGTCGATATCTGGGCAAAAAAAATCGCACTTAAGCACATAAAAAACAAAATTGAAGCTTTATAAACAAGCTATTCGGTACTTGCATTGAAACGAGTTGAAAAAAAATTTCCGAGTCCGTACACGATCGTAAAAAAAGAAAAAAAATGCGAATTTATTCCTTCGAGACGTTTCAACAGTTTTCTCAGTAACCAAAATGTATTTGAAAAAGTGGACTGAGATCTTAAAAGTAGAAGAATGCAGCTTCAAAATGCTTTTTTTTATCGCGATATGATCATTTTTCACCGAGATACAGCCTTCCAAACTTTGGTGAAAAAACGAAGAAAATTTCTTGTTCCTTTAATTGTTTCCAGCAGTGTAATTCACTAGGAGTGGTTCGAGTCTGCGCACTTCGTTCGTCAAGAATCACGTACGCAACTTATTGCATCATGCAATGATACAATAATACCTCTTGCTGCCCAAATGGTGCCGTTACAGTATGGATATGATGAATGTAAGAGAGCCAGAGTGCAATTCCTTCATTTTTTATCACCGTTCATCTGATACCACATATATTCACCTTATTATACCGGGTGTCCCATATTAATCTTACATCTAACTTTTCTCAAAAAATATTGCTCCGACCAAATAATGAGTGGAACAAAACTTTTAGGGGTTGAAGAAGGACGTTTGGAAATTTTTTTTTTGTAGAGTCTAAATTCAAAATGGCGCTGTTACAATGGCCGACAAGTTTTTTTTTTCAACGGAAATATAACTTTTTTCCAGTGCCAAAAAGTTTGCCAGCACAGAACTAAAAACTTTTATAGCACAGTGTGACCTAAACCCGCACTTTACGCACGCTTTTCTGTGACCTAAGTAGCCTTTTTTTACACTGTGCGAAAATGAATTAACTAACTTCACGGATGCAAGATAAACAAGAGAAAATACGTTGAAATGTCATTTTACACTTGAAAATTTCGAGCAGACAAACGTCAAAAGAGCGATAGGTTCGTGTTCGGGATTGAGCGTTCTTTTTGATCGATAACGCGAGCATTTGGGTCAGGGTTCGCGCCTTGCCGCGAATGTCGCCACAGGACGGGCGACACATGGGATCGACAGGCAACGCGAGGTCCTTTAGGCTAATTATCGCGCTCTGCCACGGGCGTCGCTACAATCGGGGCAATTATTGATTTTTCGGGGATAACGGTCATGCGCGTAATCGATATTCATCGATTACGTCATGATTGATCTGTCAGTCTTGGATCACCGGTGGGAGTGCAAACACGCGGGTCCTTGTTTGCTTCGGGTCCTGGCTTTCTCTCGGTACTCCGCGCCATGGAGTCAATTCGAGCTTTACCACCTCGGATTGGCCGGATTTCGGGAAATAACATGTGATTAATTATTACCGGGATGCGCTCTCACCACGCACGGGCATATTTTCCTTCGGTAGTCCGGGATCGCCAAGATAATTAGGGATTACGGGAAACGCGGGTCACGTGCACGGGAGTCAAGCGCATGGTCGTCGTCGGCCACGAGGCCGACGAAATACACGGGTCTAGCGGGCTATTCGCGATTTTGGGTGACTCGAGATTCACGATCTCGAGTCTCGGGAATTACATCGCATATTCGCACCGGGATGGGTTTTTTATCAACGTTTAACACGCACCGGGCGGGTAACGGGCCAAATTTCACGGCACCAAAATTCCAACTTCTGTATTTTAATAAATCACACGTTTTTAGTAATCGCCGCTCTTATTCTTCACCTTTACCACCAACACCAGATCCCCGCAAAAAACAGTTAGCATTTTGCCCAAAAACAGTTTCATGGTGTCGAAAAAATGACAACAGAAATTTAGACAAAACGCTAACCCACAGTCGGTAATTACTGAATTACGATGTTTATTTGATGATTAAATGCTCTGAGGGAGAATTGGGTGACAATGATATAACATCCTAGCCAAAAATCCCCTCCCAGGGAAAAAAGTCTGGACAAGTCCATTTGTTCGTGACCCCCGTTTCAAATTGTTTTCACAGACAAATCCAACCCCCCTAAAAAAGAATTGAAATAAAATGAAGAATAGAAAAAAAACCCTCGGAAAAAATGGCTCCTAAAAAAATGGAGAAAAACCCCAAAAAAAATCAAAATAATAGAAAAAAGTACAATGAATGTAAAAATGGTAAAAAAAAAATTGATGATTAACGCTCAGCACTAAAAATTGTTGATATCCATAAAAGGACAAGTATTCCATTGATGGCTGAAAATCAATTGACGAGAAAAAGGGAAAATTTCCAGAAAAACACGGCACAAAAAAAAGAAACCCCTAAATACACAATGGCGAATCGACAGAAAAACTTGCGCGCCGCGATGGAAAACTAAAGTTTGCCATCGCATGTTGAGCAGTTGAGCGGATGCGCACAGAGTACTTGTCCGGCCCGAAATTTTTTTATTAGAAGTGCTCATAGGTGTTGAACTTGACATAACGTAATTGTTTGGTCTCAGAAAGCTTTTTAGAAAAGACACGTGAATGGTCGGTGAAAATCTCGAGTCAATCAAGGTTCTCTCTTAAACCGATTTATATTTCAAGCAAATAATACAAAAAATGGCTAGAAGTGAAATTTTTGCCGATGCATTACGGGTCATTGAATTTAACTAGCTGCACCTTAATTATTCATTAGTTGTTATTGTTCTATGTATCCATACTCGTGTAAAATATTGCACAAATAATTAATTTATTAATGGCTGTGGCTATTCGTCCGGATATTTCATACACTAAAAAGCATGGTTGGACGAATAAGCAACCCTTAATCGTACGGATAAAGCGGAAATCATTGGATAAAGCGTGTCCGGACGAATATTATTCGTCCGGCTATCCGGACGACTAGCCACTGCGTTTATTTAAATAATTGTATATCAAATCGAGAGAAAACTTTGAATTTGTACCAATGCATTTGAATGTATAAAGTTCAGTGATGTTTGTATAACGCCCATCATTTTTCTCATGAATACAACCGAGTTGCTCCATCTATCTAGAAATAGCGGGAAGCTAATACAAGAATTTTCGGGCCGGACAAGTACTCTGTGCGCATCCGCTCAACTGCTCAACATGCGATGGCAAACTTTAGTTTTCCATCGCGGCGCGCAAGTTTTTCTGTCGATTCGCCATTGTGTATTTAGGGGTTTCTTTTTTTTTGTGCCGTGTTTTTCTGGAAATTTTCCCTTTTTCTCGTTAATTGATTTTTAGCCATCGATGGAATACTTGTCCTTTTATGGATATCAAGAATTTTTAGTGCTGAGCGAAAATCATCAATTTTTTTTTATCATTTTTACATTCATTGTATTTTTTTCAATTGTTTCGATTTTTTAAGGGGTTTTTCTCCATTTTTTTAGGAGCCATTTTTTCCAAGGGTTTTTTTCTGTATTGCTTCATTTTATTCGGATTCTTTTTTAAGGGGGTTGGATTTGTCTGTGAGAACAATTGAAAACGGGGGTCACGAACAAATGCCACTTGTCCAGGCTTTTTTCCCCGGGAGGGGATTTTTGGCTCCTAGGATATTACTTCTTTTTTCTGATTGAAGATCTCCAATTTTTTTTTCAGTCCGGTGGGAATAATTTGCTGATTTTTTTTCCTAGAATTGTACTCTGTGGAGCTCATTTTGAGTCAAGAATCATGTCTTTATCTCGATTTTTCACCGAGATATGAATTTTTGCCCATTTCCATGATTTTTGCTCAAAATGACGATTTTCTCATGAATTTTCAAACGAAAATCGCTCTTCTCCGAGCGACGCACGGTGCCCTAATCATGTTTTTTTTTCGTCTCACATGGTTATGAGCTGAGCTAAAAGGAAACGTAAACGCGTGCCATAATCTTAATTTTTCTCGAGAATGGTATTTTTGCATTTCCACCATCAGCTTAAGAAAAAAAAAACGACATTTTTATATGACTTGAGAGTGAAGATTTTATTTAGTTGGCTTTATGAAAATAAATTGCTGATTTGTTCCCCAGAAATGTACTCTTGTGGAGCTTCATTTAAGCCCGAAGTCATGTCTCTATCTCAATTTTCCACCGACATATCGCTCTTCGAAAATCGCTCTTCTCCGAGTAAAAATCGTATAAATTATGACTTTTTTTCTAACCACTCAGTTTGATACGATGGAAAGAAGAGAAAACATGCGCCAAAGTCTCAATTTACCGCGTGAATGCGGTTTTCAACCTTGAGTTGGAAAAAATCAAAATTTTAACATGGAATTAGTCGCGAAGAGTTTTTATTCTTGGCTCCATGCGAATGAAATGCTGATTTTTTTCCTTCAAATATACTCTGTGGAGGTCAATTTACGCCAATAGTCATGTCTCTATCTCAATTTTTCATCGAGATATGATTTTTTGCTCACGAGCATGATTTTTGCGTTAAAATGACGACTTTTCGACAATTTTCAAACGAAAATCGCTTTTCTCCGAGTAAAAATCGTATGCGACAAGTACATTTACTCCCGCCAAATAGTTTCTGTTGAAAATAGCCCCGTGTGCGAGAAATTAAAACCAATTAAACCTTTACGAAAAATGGCTTCTCTTTTAAAAAAAATTTGAATTGTGATTTCACAAAAAGTTTTACCGAATAAACCGAGATCCACTGAAACGTACACGATCAAGTACGCAGAGCCTTGTAATATTTTACTAGAAAAAGTTGACAACTCCAATATTTGGCAGATTTCAGGACTTCGAAAAATGTTAGTCACAGAGTACTTGTCCGGCCAGACAATTTTACCTAAAGCTGCTTTACGAGTGAAAAATGGAATTGGAACCTTTGAATTTTGGATTAGCAATTGAGGAAATCACGGAAAAAATCTTTGAGGCTCGGAAGGGACTTATAGACCCATAGAACCATCCGAAATGTGCAAAAATTATCCAATCCGGCTTATAAGGTACAGAAGTGATGTGTATGTGAATTTTTTGTGAAAATGAAAGGGTATTTGCAGTTAGATGTAGCCTGAAAATTTGTCGGGCCGGACAAGTACTCTGTGACTAACATTTTTCGAAAGTCCCTAAATTTTGCGAAATTCGATTGGAGTTGTCAACTTTTTCTAGTAAAATATTACAAGGCTCTGCGTACTTGATCGTGTACGTTTCAGTGGATCTCGGTTTATTTGGTAACTTTTTGTGAAAATCACAATTCAAATTTTTTTTAAAAGAGAACCATTTTTTGGAAAGGTTTAATTGGTTTTAATTTTTGGCACGGGGGGCTATTTTCAACAGAAACTATTTGGCGGGAGTAAATGTACTTGTCGCAGTTTTTTTACAGCATTTATGCTGTGTTTGGCTAGGATTTGTCTACTTTTTGGACATTTTCAATTGGAAACTTTTCCGCAAGCCACACCGATTGAATGGTTTATACAATCAAATTTTTACGTAAAGAAAAAAATGTGGGTAGGGAATAAACGAATGTCAAACATATTCGAATTAAAAAACCACGCCAATTTACACACAGTACACAGTAATTTATTATCATATAAGATTTCGGATGCTAGAGAAGACTGGCCCAGTATCGCTGACAAATATGCAAATTTTGTGCTCCACTATAAAGAATAATCAGTTTTCGCTGCATTCCAACATTCGGAATGTGAAGAGACATCAGAGCGACTCTAAGATGAAAGTACTTGACGTCTCCAGAACTGTTGCTGCGCTCCTGTATAGCGCTGTTTAGTACTTTCCCAAAGTTATTTTATTCGGAATATGAAATTAAAATTTAATAAAAATTTATGCGACAAAAAAGTGATATACAATTAAGGATGAAAAATACCGTAAGGATTTTGAACGGTTGCTACTCCCATATATCACGTTGTTCAGCAACCTTCTCAACTTTAATTATTGATAACCGAAGATTTTTGTGGCATCACGATCTTCATAACCGCGATTTTTTCCGCACAGCTGTTAGAAATAAGCACAATTTTTACATTCGCGCATGTTTCTAACCACACTATTAAAAATAATCGCGATCTTCATAACCATTATCTTTCTTTCACATTCACAGCAGTTGTCACTGTGACAACCTTCAAATTCAATCAAATCGACGAACATAGTCTTTTTGACGTTTTTGGTTTTGGTGAATGGATAGGGTGAAAGAGAAATGATATATAGGTATATATTTAGTGTATGTCACTAGATATTACTAGTGTCACTAGAAGGCGACTGGGAAAAGAAACGACTAAACATCAAAAATCTGTGCGAAAATACCGACAATTTTTTAATGCAACGAAAAAAGGAAAATATCAATATCTGCAACATGGAATAAGCCACAGAGTTACAAATAGTCACGATCGAAAGGAAAAAAAAATAAAAAATACGTGAATCTTGAACATCCTCCAAAACTCTGTAATTAATAAAGATATTCTGGAAACAGTTTTCAAAATTTTCTAAAACAGTTGGAAACGCGGTCCTTGCGTGTAAAAAGTGTCTCGTAGCGACTTTTTTAAATGTACTTGTCTCGAGTCGCTACCGCGACTCTTGATAAATTATGACTTTTTTTCCAGCTACTCAGTTTGATACGCTAAAAGGAGAGAAAACACGCGCGAAAGTCTCAATTTACCGCGTGAATGCAATTTTCGATTTTTGATCACGAGTTGGAAAAAATCAATATTTTAACATGAATTTGTCGCGAAGAATTTATATTTTTATGCCACTGAGAGTTATCTGGAGCTCTCCGGATAACCGGATAGCTGGCAGCGATAAGAATTTCATGGGGCTCAGCGGAAAGATTTTCATGCCTGGCTCAGCGACAAGATTCTTTATTGTCGCTGAGAGTTATTGTCGCTTCGCGATTAATCTAACGCCAGCGGCGATGTTAGTTACGCTCCACAATAATTGGTTTCTTTCGAAGCAGAAACTTGTCGCTGAGAGATATCCAAAGCTTCCCGGATAACTCGCAGCGACGAAATTTTCATGTGGCTCAGCGAGAAGATTTTTATGCCACTGAGAGTTATATCTGGAGCTTTCCGGATATCTGGCTGCGATAAGTATCATCCGTGGCTCAGCCGGAAAGATTTTCATGTGGCTCAGCAGCCACAAGATTTTTATGTCGCTGAAAGAGTTATTGTCGCTCGGGAATCGATATAATATGCCAGCGGCGATTTCAGATATGCCTGTTGAACGAACTCCATCGCTTTAAAGAGAATGGCGAATAATACGAGGTCCAACAATGGGCGACGAAGGATGTAAGTGAATGGTTCGTCGCGAATGAGAAGGAACGAACCCTCGATGCTGCCCGTGGTTGTGTGGTCCGCATCCGGGGCAGCGAAGGATAAGTCCAGGAAGGAGGTAAGTCTGAAGCGGTAGGTACTGTTTTCAATCTGATTGATTGATTGATTGATTGATTTTTTTTTTGTTTTCTTTTTTGTTTTTGAGGTCACCAGGAGTGTTCCGGGTTTAATTTTGTATTTTTTTTGTTTTTTTTTTTTATATCTTTTCCAGTTTCACCATTTGTGATGTTTGTGTTTTTTTTTGTGTTCTTTTTTTTTGTTTCAGGTGCAGAGGTGATTAGGAAAAGGCCAGGATGTTCCGACGACCGCTCACAGCTTCTCCGATGGATGTTCATTCGACGCGGATGGCAGCGGAATACGTTTCTCTTTCGTCAGCGTCTCCATGCTGATCACTACCGGCCCAACCTTCTTTCCCCTTTTTATTTTTTTGTTTTTTAGTTTCCGGGCCTTCGGGAGGCGACACAGCGGTAGGCGGGGGTGGCGGCGTGATCAGGGCGGCGACGCTGTCGAAGAGTGAATTGAAATCTTCTTGACTCTCCACAGGGTCAAATAGTGATGGAGGACGAGGGGTAGGTGGTGGTCAGCAATAAAGAAGAAGGCGTTTTGAACTCTGATGAGGGTT
>CM073318.1:1362698-1413488 GCA_037043255.1 Diadegma fenestrale
AGTAAAACGATCCGCGGTGGTGGGAAAAAAAATTTCGATGACATTTCAGCTAACTGTAAAGCCCAGGAGTCGTCTAGCGACCTGAAAATTGACATGGAGACTAATTACGCGATACCCTTTCGATAGAGCCCAAATTCGATACGATTGATTAAGTAATTGCTGAGAAAAAACTTTGCACAGGGCTTAGTCCTATCTCAGCCTGCGTCAGAACCACGCTACATCGAAGGATTTGACGTGTCTGTACATGGCCGCCCGACAACACATTCAAAGGGGTCTCTGCGCCCATCTTAGCCAATTCCGGGCTGCGAAAATCCTGATTGGTCGAGGCTGCGATGATTCCAATGGATCCGTCGTGTGCACACGACAGTGCAGACGAGCGAGCGAAAAATGTCAGCTGATATTTCGAAGGGCCATTTTGACGTGAATGTGAGAGAGAGAGATAGCTGAAATAAGTTCATATTTTTCTTTTCCGCCCTTGATATTTTCGAGAAAATAACTGTTACAATTGTTCCTTGTCGAACAACGAACGTTGGTTAACCATTTATTTTCTTGACGATGCAAGGTTATGGGAGAAGAATGTGTTGCTGGTTTTTCGTTACCGAGTCTGAACGAATGCTGTGATACAGCTTTGACAGCTCGTCATAACCTCACAATTCCGAATTTTCAACTGTTATATTACCGACATGCTCCGATGACGATAGAATATGCTTCATGAATAAATATGCTCCACATCTTTTGACCCTTTCCTACTCCCACCATTTTATTCATTTACAGCATGACTTATACATAATAATTCTCAGCGATATAAAAAAATCTTGTCGCTGATTCGAGCCACATAAAAATCTTGTCGCAGAGGCGCATGAAAATCTTGTTGCTGCAAGTTATCTAATAGCTCCGGATAACTCTCAGTGACATCAAGATCTTGTCGCTGAGCCACATGAAGATTAATCGCTGAGCAATAATACCTCTCAGCGAAACAAAAATCTTGTCGCTAAGACAAATGAAAATCTTTTTGCAAAGGCAAATGAAAATCTTGTCGCTGCGAGGGTTCAGTGGCATGAAAATCTTGTCGCTGAGGCAAATGAAAATCTTGTCGCTGCAAGGGCTCAGTGACATAAAAATCTTGTCGCTGAGCGACATGAAAATCTTATCGCTGAGCAACATGAAAATCTTGTCACTAAGGCAAATCAAAATCTTGTTGCTGCGAGGGCTCCGTGACATAAAAATCTTGTCGCTGCGAAGGCTCAGTGACATAAAAATCTTGTCGCTGCAAGTGCTCAGTGACATAAAAATCATGTCGCTGGGCCACACGAAAAAATTGTACATTTGTTCCTTTCTGCCAAAATTCTCATGGAGCCAAAGAAAAAAATTCTTCACTACAACTTCATGCTAAAATATTGATTTTTTCCAACTCGTGGTCAAAAATCGAAAATTGAATTCTCGCGATGAATTGAGACTTTGGAACGTGTTTCCTCTTTGTTTCAGCGTATCAAACCGAGTGGCTGGAAAAAATCATAATTTTACCATTTTGGCTCGGAGAAGAGCGATTTTCGTTTGAAAATTGTCGAAAAATCGTCATTTTCAAGCTCAAATCATGGTAATGGGCAAAAAATCATTTCTCGATGAAAAATTGAGATAGAGACATAATTCTGGGCTTGAATTGAGCTCTACAGGGTCTAGTTGCGGGAAAAAATCAGCATTTTTTTTTCATGGAACCAAGAAGATAAATTCTTGGCGACTTCATGCTAGAATATTGATTTTTTCCAACTCGTGGTCAAAAGTCGAAAATTTAATTCTCGCGATAACTTGAGACTTTGGCACGTCTTCCCTCTTTGTTTCAGCGTATCAAACCGAGTGGCTGGGAAAAAAATCATAAATTATACGATTTTTACTCGGAGAAGCGCGATTTTCGTTTGGAAATTATCGAAAAATCGTCATTTTCAAGCTGAAATCATGGTAATGGGCAAAAAATCATTTTTCGATGAAAAATTGGGATAGAGACATAATTCTGGGCTTGAATTGAGCTCTACAGAGTCTAGTTGCTGGGAAAAAAACAGCATTCTATTCTCATGGAGGCAAGAAGGAAAATTCTTCGCTAGAACTTCATGTTCAAATATTGATTTTTCCAACTCGTGGGCAAAAGTCGAAAATTTAATTCTCGCGATGAATTGAGACTTTGGAACGTATTTCCTCTTTGTTTCAGCGTATCCGATCGAGTAGCTAGAAAAAAAATCATAATTTATACGATTTTTACTCGGAGAAGCGCGATTTTCGTTTGAAAATTGTCGAAAAATCGTCCTTTTCAAGAAAAAATCATGGCAATGGGCAAAAAATCATATCTCGATGAAAAATTGAGATAGAGACATAATTCTGGGCTTGAATTAAGGTCCACAGAGTATACTTCTAGGGGAAAAATTAGCATTTTATGTTCATGAAGCCAAACAAATAAATTCTTCGCTCCTAAGTGATGTAAAAATGTCGTTTTTCTGTAAGCTGATGGTGGAAAGGCAAAAATACAATTCCCAAGAAAAATTAAGATTATGGCGTGCGTTGACGTTTCCTTCCAGCTCAACAAACTATGTGGACAAAAACATGATTTTACCGTCGTTGCTCGGAGAAGAGCGATTTTCGTTCGAAAATTTATGAAAAATCGTCATTTTCGAGCAGGAAATGGGCCAAAATCATGTATCGGTGAAAAATTGACATAGAGACATGATTCTTGGCTTAAAATGAGCTCCACAGAGTACACTTCTAGGGAAAAATCAACAAATTATTCCCACCGGACTGAAAAAAATGGAGACTTTCAATCAGAAAAAATAAGCGATATCCTAGCCAAAAATCCCCTCCCGGGGAAAAAAGCTTGGACAAGTACATTTGTTGGTGATTCCCATTTCCATTTGTTTTCACAGAAAAATCCAATCCCCCCTTGAAAAAAATTGGAAACGCCAACAAAATAAAGAATTTAAGAAAACCCAAAAAAAAAAAAATTCAAGAAGATTGAGAAAAATGCAAGAAATGCGAGAATGGTAGAAATAAATTAATGGTATTCGCTCAGCATAAAAAATTCTGATATCCATAAAAGGACAAGTATTCCCTGTCTGAAAATCATGTTGATGTTCGAAAATCAATTAACGAGAAAAAAGAAAATCTTCCAAAAAGACACGTCTCAAAAAAAGGAACCCCTAAATACAAAATGGCGAATCGACAGAAAAACTACTTCATAAAAAAATACAAAACTAAAGTTTGCCATCATATGTTGAGCGTATGCGCACAGAGTACTTGGCCGGCCCGAAATTTTGAATTAAAGTGCTCAGCTTGGTTAATCTTGGCATAACGTAATTATTTGGTTTCAGAAATCTTTTTAGAAAAGACACGTGAAAGCTTGGCGAAAATCTCGAGTCAATCAAGGTTCTCTCCTAAAACGATTTATATTTCAAGCTAGTAATACAAAAAATTGCTAGAAGTGCAATTTTTATCGACGCATTACGGGTCATTTGATATAATATTTAGCTCCACCTTAATTAGTGATCAGTTGTTATTTTTCTACATATCCATACTTGTGTAAGATATTGCGCAAATGATTTTATTTATTAATTGTATATCAAATTGAGAGAAAATTTCGAATTTGTACTAATTCATTTGAATGTATAACGTTCAGTGATATTTGTGTAACGCTTATCATTTTTCTCATGAATACAACCGAGTTGTTCTACCCATCTATAAATAGCGGAAGCTGGTACAAAAAATTTCGGGCCGCCAAGTACTCTGTGCGCATACGCTCAACATATGATGGCAAACTTTAGTTTTGTATTTTTTTATGAAGTAGTTTTTCTGTCGATTCGCCATTTTGTATTTAGGGGTTCCTTTTTTTGAGACGTGTCTTTTTGGAAGATTTTCTTTTTTCTCGTTAATTGATTTTCGAACATCAACATGATTTTCAGACAGGGAATACTTGTCCTTTTATGGATATCAGAATTTTTTATGCTGAGCGAATACCATTAATTTATTTCTACCATTCTCGCATTTCTTGCATTTTTCTCAATCTTCTTGAATTTTTTTTTTTTTTGGGTTTTCTTAAATTCTTTATTTTGTTGGCGTTTCCAATTTTTTTCAAGGGGGGATTGGATTTTTCTGTGAAAACAAATGGAAATGGGAATCACCAACAAATGTACTTGTCCAAGCTTTTTTCCCCGGGAGGGGATTTTTCGCTAGGTAGGACTAAGCCCGTGCAAAGTTTTTTCTCAGCAATTACTTGGTCAATCGTATCGAATTTGGGCTCTATCGAAAGGGTATCGCGTAATTAGTCTCCATGTCAATTTTCAGGTCGCTAGACGACTCCTGGGCTTTACAGTTAGCTGAAATGTCATCGAAATTTTTTTTCCCACCACCGCGAATCGTTTTACTACGAGAAAGTATAGACTCGGCGAGCGCTCGGGACAAGCAGACGACGCACAGCTGTTTTCAAATGTACTTGTCCCGAGACTCTGCCGAGTCTCTTGATATTTTTCGTTCAAATATTTGACCAGAAAAAAAATATTTTAATTATATTTTACAAGTTTTCGTTGAAAATCATTATGAAAAAATCTGAAACAAAAATATCAAAGAATTATAGACGATTTGGCCGCAGAAAGACATATTTTGCTTTCATTTTTTTCAAGCCTTATTTAAGCATATTTCGCGTCCATTATTTTCAAGCCTTAGATCGGATATAGATATTCACCTCTTTTTCTTGCGTGGCCACAGTGTCACTGTTTACTTCACTGTCCGGTTAATAATGTAACGCGCACATTTTTGGAGTAAAAGCAAATCACGTGAGACACAGGCTGCCAAAATCGTAACAGCGCCAGTGTTTTTGTGACTTGTGACTGTCCGCAATCTTTTCCTTTCAGTCAGCAATGTGCTCTGGATAGTTACGGTGTATTGTTTGAATGCTCCATACACGTTGAATACTCGATAGTGGTAAAAATATTATTGAAGGTATTTATAATTCTTTTGAATGATTACAAAGATATTTCTTCGTCTTCTTCTTATAAATGTCGTTGAAGAGCGATGGGGAAAGTTAGCGCATTTTCCATAGAGAATTTCGTTAAGGTACTATTTAACTAAAAGAAAGTATTAAACGTTAGATGCCGAGTCCCGTTTGGAATCATTTCACGAGATCGCAAACGAATGCGGATCGAGGGGAATGCATTGTATGTGGCTTGTGGATGTCATATCGAGGAACCACGTCTTCGATGTTGTATCATTTAAGAATGATTCACCAAATTGACTGCCAGACAAACAGACGGTACGTCCCTCTTCCACAATTCGAAAATCAATTCCTCGAATCCTTTACATGGAAAATCATTAATAATGCGTCCAAATTTTTTTGTATTGTGACGGGTTCGACACAACCGCAAGAGAAATTGTGGGAGGAAAATAATCAAACAATGTGAAAAATGAATTAAAATAACAATGACAAGTTTCGGTTTATTTAACGGGAATTTATACAATAATAAGAGGGAATTAATACGAGAAAAATAAGGGGCGCCAGCTGGTTAAATCGGTCCAGCAACCGTTACAAGAATGGCCAAAATTTAGCGAACGAAAACAATGATAAACGATTTTAATTAACGAAATAATCACAGGGGCTGGTTCAGGGAGAGGTTAGAAAATCTGTAACTCAGAGACAGAGGGTCCCTGAAACTCAGGCTACTATACTCAGGCTACTGGTACTATACCAGTGACAAAAAGGGGAACGCGAGGGAGCGAGCCACGCGATCGAACGAACCACGCGGACGCTCGAACCGGGCCGCGTCGGCGGAACCCGATTGAATGAATCGAGCGAAATCTCGCTCGCGTCACACACAAAAACACGAAAAACGGGGCTAAATGTATGAAAAAGGGACACGAGGTGGGCGATCGACGATGGGAATCAAAAAAAATCTGCAAGAAAAGGGCTCAAAGACGCGAAATCATTACTCGAAAAATTACGGGAGGGAATGACGAAACAAAATGGGCAAAATGGCTTGACGGGGAATTCACGGGGAACGGACTCGATGGCACAACACTCGTCGCGTCGACTGACCGTCGAAATAAATCTTTCTCGAACGGAAAGTTCGAGAAAGCGAAAGAAAATGACGAATTGGAGATTTGGGAAGAATCGAACAAACTGGCAGAAAATGGCGTCGCACGCCCGGCAAGAATCGAAGGTCTTACTTGTCGTCTCGGTTTTGAGAGAAAACACGAGAATACGGTGCCGAAGTAATCCAAAAACGGTCCAGAGAGTGGTCCTTCGGGAAGCCGGGTCGTCGTAAGATTTTGTTTCAGTAATTTGCACAAGAAAAACTCAAAAAAAAACGCGAAAAACTCGACAGCGTGTTGCCCGTGTCGAGTCCGAAGCGGAAGAGAGAGAACTAGCGTCTCCTCGAGCTCATCGGGACGCTCTCGAAGCTTCGCGAAGTCCGTGAGTCTTGATAGCCAATCAGAACGCGGCTTTAGAGCCGGCTGATTATCGATCCAGTATTGAGCGCCGGCCTCGCGAGATCGCACACAGGTGGCGCTGACGCTGGCCTCGCGACCGGGCGCTGGCGCCACGCTGTCTGCCTCGCGAGACCGAGGCTCTAACAAGATGGCGGCGCCCACGGCTGTCAAAACAGCCGTGGCGAAATCGAAAGGACGAAAATTTGGACGAGCTTCGCGATTTGGCGATCACCGGAAATTCGACGTAAGTACGTGGCTAGGGAAATCGGGCTGAGGGGAAAACAAAAATCGACACGCGGGGGAGGGAGGGAAAAGTGACGTAAGTGGGTCAAGTGCGCGAGTTTGGACCGAATTTAAGGTTCGCTCGGTCGGCGGGTCGGTCGCTCGCGTTCACAGAAGCATTGGTGGGGAATTCTTGATGGTTTTCGCTGTTGGGTCGTCTCGTTCAGTCCTCCTCGATTCTCGGAGGCTGAAACAAACAATAAAAAAAGAAAAGGCTGGTCCCAGACTGGGATCCGGTAGCTCTCGCCGCCGCTCGACCGCTGGCAATCGGTCCGAATAAAGTGACCACGTCACAGTATCAACAAAACCTTAGTTCGATAAACGACATCTGCAGTGATCATATAATTTTTTTCGTTCCGAAAAAAAATGTGATTGTTTGATTTATTTTTATTTTATTTTTATTTTAATTCATCACGGGCAATGCCCATTTACATAATAATATACATTGGTTAAAAACCGCCCGCTCGCAAGACTCACGCACGCCCTATGCTAGTCCGGGGTCACACGCCAATGGCTCCAACACTTTGCTTTTATGCGTCCAAGAGACCGGTCCAAAAGCCCCAATTCAACCCCAAACTCATTTCCCAGCCGCAAAATTCGAGGCAGCCAACTATGGTGCGCATAATTTACCCGATAAAACGGGACCTCGAAAATTACGCTGCACCGCGTTACTCTTCCTTCTGGACGGAATCTTACTAAGGACCAAAGATCCGGACACGAGAACCTCCGATGGATAACATTGTGAAGGAACGTGAGATCCGCGACACGCCTGCGGTCCTCGAGAGAGCGCAGATCCAAGATTCCCATAATATGGGTATAGTCGTGATTATTCATTCCCATGGGACAACCCAGCCGGAATGCGGCAAATCGCAGGAACTTGTGCTGCACTCTCTCCAGGAGATCGATGTAAGAGCTCTGATGCGGAGTCCAGATGACCGACGCATATTCTAAGTGTGCTCGGACGAGCGCAGTGTTCAGTAACTTCAGCGCCAACGGATCATTAAAGTTTGAAGCCATTCGCGTGATAAAACCCAGCTTTCTGATGGCTTTGAGGATGCACTGCCTGTAATGCGACGAGAACGACAGATCGGCATCAAATACTACCCCCAGGTCCTTAACTGACGTGACCACGCTTAAAATCGTACCGTCAATCGTATACTGAGTCGGCAAGGGAGATGACAACCGCGAGAAGCGCATCACATGGCATTTAGACAAGTTAAGCGGAAGTTCGTTGCTATCACACCAACGAGCGACACTACACAAGTCCTCTTGAAGGCCCTCGGCTTCCCTAAGGGAGCTCACCTTGACGAAGATTTTCATGTCGTCTGTGAACAGGAGTACTCGGGAATGCCTAACCATTCTTACAATGTCGTTGATAAAAACGTTAAACAACAGTGGGCCCAGGTGCGACCCTTGCGGAACTCCCGACGTAGCCGAGAATATTCGCGAATATATACCCTCAACCTTGACCGTTTGCACTCGATTACACAAATAACTGCGAATCCACGCGAGGAGAGGATCCCCCACCCCATACGCGGTCAACTTCGTAATCAAAATCCGGTGATTTACCCTGTCAAACGCCTTTGAGAAATCCGTAAATACCACATCTACTTGCAACTTCTCGTGCAGAACCTCTGCACATAATTCGCGAACAGAGCGAGATTTGTGACCGTTGACTTCCCGTCCATGAATCCATGCTGTTCTACAACCAGCACCGCACCAGCAAGCGCTGCGCGAATTTTCGGGGTGACCAACGACTCGAAGAGTTTTGGTATAGAATTTAGCTTAGTTATTGGTCTGTAGTTAGTCACCGATGACTTATCTCCGGCCTTGTGAATCGGCGTTATCGAGCTAATTTTCCACGCCTCGGGGAACACCCCGCCCTCCAGCGAGCTAGAAAACAACATCTGTATCGGCACAGTCAACGAATACCTACATTCACGGAGGAGGGCGGCGGGTATCCCGTCCGGACCTGGTCCGACCTTTGGATCCAACGCCGAGAGGGCCTCAAGGACCATTTCCCGCGAGATGTTGACCGCCGCGATGTTCGCTCGTTGTTCAGTTCGCAGTGGGGGAGATGAGGAACGATCTTGCGAATACGCCGCCTCAAAATTCTCCGCAAACAGATTCGCGATGTCGGCTGGTGCCTGAGCAACGCGAGTACCGAGCGTTACTAGCTTTGGGACCCCGTTCCCTTCCCGTCCTCCCTTTACAAACCCCCAGAACGTCTTAACATTTCCCCTGACCGCTTCCTGCACTCTGCTAATATACGCTGTGTTACGTCCCAAGACGTATTAATTGTCGTTGAACAATAATTGACTTTTGCTGATGTGTCGTCGCGACTGCATCCGGTGTAGTTTTCCTAACCGACATGCAGCCGCGACGACTCAGCGGGAACGCCAAGGAGATGCACCGAGCGTTCTGCCGAAAATGCTGACCGGGCGTGAGAACGCCTCCAGTTGGATTTTCTCGCGGACGAAAAGGCTCTGATTTCCTGCTGGACGTTTGCGAACTCTTCCAGCGGGGAATCAGAATAATCAGTCTCTCACGAGCTTGGACAGCGAAAGCTTCTCGGAGAGTAACTCCTTGGGCAGTTCCCGACATAGCGTCCTGAAAATCTTCAACGAATCCGCGATCACATAAACGCGCTCCAGTAGGACGTAGTGATCGAAAGGCGCGTTGCAAGAGGTCGCGCCGCGGTGATAAATCTGCCCTCGCTAGAATAAGTGTTTTACGTTTTTGCCACGAACTCTATCGCGTCGTGTAATTATAAGAGATAGTGATACTAATTATTGTGAACAGTGTGTTGTATGAGAGAGTGTGTGAGAGAACGTTGCGCTATCCGTAAAGTTAAGGAAACATTGCGATCCGTCGGCAACGCGTTGCCGAACTCAACCGACGACTGTAAGTACTTTTGTATATCCCTGTAGCGCGAACACGAGAGCCTTCGTAGCTTCTCTCGTCTTCACGCTACAGCTGTCTTCTAAATAAATCGGTCTGTACGTTTGTAAATTCCGGTTAATTGCAATATAATTATTAACCCTGACAATTCCCAATTCCAAGAATCGTCCTGTAGAGGACGAGATCAGGACCAACCCACATAAAAATAATAATAAACTGTTTGCGCTTCACGCAAGCAGGTTAACAAACACGTGCGCACCGCTCCGCACGTAACAAGTTAATTTAAATAAATTTAATTTAATTTAATTTAAGTTAATTTAAATAAATAAATTAAATAATAATACGCTGCATGCGCCCCGTCGGCCAGAGCTTTTGCCTGGGCTCTTAGCGCTGCGAACGCTCTGTAGTCTTCTGGTAACTTACTTGACTTATATCTATAATGCGCCTGCCTCTTCAGCCTAACGCAATCTCGCAACTCCTTTGAAAACCACCGCGGGAACCTTGGGACGTGCCTATCTCTCCACGGGACGTAGTGCGATATGGCTTCCTTCACGATATGGGTGAAAATTCTCGCAGCTTCATGTATCGAATCAACCGCCAGGACGCCATGCCAGTGTATGGATGCGAAGAAAAAATTCATGGCGTCGTAGTCCGCTCCCTGGAAATCGTAACGGCCATCCTCTGCGTGGACTTCGTCCTCTGGTATCAAGCCGGAGAACCCAGAAACTACAAGCGGCGGATGGTAATCATCGCAGCTAATTAGCTCAACCAATGATCTTTCCACTGAGCAATGCGCCGACGAAAATACTAGGTCGAGAATAGCCCCAAATTGGTTCTTTATGACATTCCTCTGACGTAGGTCCATAGAGCTGAAGTCAACCGTGAGAATGGCCATAAGATCGATGGTTCTCCGTGCAGGTGGTTGCGCAAGTGCAAACGATGACGCCAATTCCGCCTCAACCCAAGCGACACCCGGTATATTGTAGTCCCCGAGCAAAATAAGATTGTCAGCCGGCAGAGACTCGGCTATGTGGAGAACACAATCACAGTGCGCCTGATACTTGTCCAGTGGTGACGCCGGCGGTAAATAGATCGCCCCAACAATAATATTGTGCGTAGACCCCACTACTCGCACAAACAGCTGCTCCAAGTTGTTTACAAGCGGTGCGAGAGTATAGCTAGAGAGTGATAACGAGACAGCAATAAGGACCCCTCCCCCTCTCGAGTCGCTGCTAGTATTTATGTCTCTGTCGCAGCGGAAAACTGCGAAAGAGCGTAAGCCCAACTCGTCGCTCGATATGTCCTTGGTGAGCCATGTTTCTACTAGTACAATAATATCAAACATATCCCCGTTAATAGCATGGGACTTTTTCAAGTCCAGGGTCTTAGTTCTGAGGCCACGCACATTTTGGTAATACATTCTTAATTGTCTCTGTTCGGTGACGTCGCTGGAGCGTGTAATCGTTGTTTTTTTTTGTCATTATCGCCAGCCGTCGCGCTACCGGTTTCACCCCCATCTTTCTTGACCACACGTGGCACTCCATTAGTGAATCGAATAGTCCAATCCGCCTCCCCCGCACTTCTCTTCTCTTCCAACACAATCCTCGCTTGCCTGAGGAGTTCCCTCTGCCTGTTGGTGTCATCCCCCCTGACGGCCACCGTCTTGCCTTCGAGTATGAGCGATGTTTTGTTTCGGAGTACATGCCTCGCGTTACCTCTCGAGTTGAAAGCGATCATTATCGGCCGTGGCTTACGTCCCGCCGCGAGAGGGGGGCCTTACCTAGGCGTGACACCGTGTGCGCGTCCGACGGCAGAGAGAGGGGGGCAAGAATTTCGGCAACCCGCGCTGGATCGGTGTCAGCTGGCTCTGGAACGTCGAAAACTAAAACATTGTGGGCCCTCCTCGTCTGCTCTTCCACCTCCGCCACAATCTCGTCCTCCGTCAGCCCGCGATTGCGAAGGTCCGTGATCTCCGACTGCGTCTCCGCTAGCGAATTTCCTATAGCTTCTAGCCGTCCATCCATCTCATCGACTCTTGATGTTAACGCCGTAACTGAGTTATCTACTGCCGATCGGAGCATCTTCTGCTCTTCCGTGACCTCCTGGAATTTCCTGTCGGTCGATTCCTGGAAGCTGGTGACGGATTGGCGTAATTGTCGCTGTTCGGTGGCAAGCTCGCCGACCGTAGCCCTGAGAGCGTCTTGTTGCTCAGTGAGTACCTTACTTAAATTACAGTTACTTAAATTACTGGCTGAAATAAATATTGCTCACTGCGATAATTTTATGGTTGAATTGAGAATGTTTATCTTGTTGACTCAACAAATATGGTTTCTCAGTGTTCAGGCGTAGAATCTTTGAGACTTGATTGAACATTAGAATTTATTTTCGTCATGAAGGTCATCTGAACAAAATTAGGCAGATTCGGAATCAAATTCTATTGATATAGAAGAAAGCTCCTCGGTAGATGTGGAAATGACATCTTATGAAATTACCAACTCCAATCAAAGACGTTCAGACACCTCTAGTAGTGCTCCGGAAAAATCAATGATCGAAATGCCAACTATCCGAAAACGACACTGCAGAATTGCGAAAACATCACATGCCAGCACTTCTCATCAACTGAGCCACGATCATTCTGAGGCGATAACCACCGCAATCGCCAAGATGGTAGCCATCGATATGCTGCCATTATCTTTTTCGGAAAATCGGGGTTTTTCTCAGTTCATGGATGTCGTACAGCCGGGCTACAATATTCCAGGGGAAAAAGCAATCGAAAATCGTATCGAGGAAATGTACGTAATTAGCAAAAAAAAAAGTGGAATTGTCGCTCAGTTGCGCATGCTGTGGCTTTAACCACCGATGCTTGGTCATCTAGAGCTGCTAAATCTTATATTACCGTCACAGCCCACGCACTGGACCCTGATTGGAAACCCATTGCGTTCACACTGGAAACCCTCGAATTTGAAGACAGACATACAGCAGTCAATTTGAGAGAATATTTAGAAGACATGGTGAAACGGTGGAATCTGAACGATAAAATAGTCGGTTTCGTACATGATAATGCCCATAATGTGACGACAGCTGTTCGTGGTTCAGAATCACTTGGAGAAAGCGTCCCATGCTTTGCACACACATTACAATATGCTGTCAATGCGGGACTAGCTGGAGATGGCATAAAAAAGTTGATCGAAAGGGCTCGTAGTGTCGTTGGGCACTTTAAACACTCAAACCTAGCAACTGCTGCGCTCTCACATCAACAGCGCCACCTAGGGTTGCCAAAACACCGTCTGATACAGAGTTGTCGTACAAGATGGAATTCGACCTATGCCATGTTCGAGAGACTTTTGAAGCAACAACGGTCAATTACTGCTGTTCTGGATGATCGAACGCCATTAGCGCGAACTGCTCAAAAATTTAAATTAGACGATACTGAATGGGAGGACATGCGTCAGTTAGAAAAACTGATGAAACCATTTGAACGGACAACCACAGTGATGTCGGCCGAAAACGGTGTGACACTTTCGATGACTCGGCCATTAGTTCACAGTCTTGTTAACAACTTTTTAAAACGCAATTCCACTGACAGCGAATTAGCTTTAGATTTTAAAACTATCACTGAAAAAGAGTTAAGGAAACGGTTTTTGTCGGCTACTGCCAAAAACGCAGATTTCCACACGATACATGTAACGCAATTGGCCATGGTATTGGGTAAGTCTAAAATTCATACAATGTACGAAATTATCGTATACTTGCTCTAGGAATTTTCTAGATTCGCTAAATAATAAAGAAATTACATTATTTTATTGCGATCACTTTTTTAGATCCAAGATATAAGACGATGCCAGATGAGAACGAAGACGACAAAACGAAAGTTTTAGAAAAAAATTTCGAATCAGTCGGTGATGATTGTCCTGCATATCGGTCGGATACTCATAGACCGGAAACAAAGAAACCTACGGTCTTGGACTACCTATTTAACGTGGAAACAAGTCAAGAGGACGAAGAGATGACCATCGGCAGCACGGAATCGGGTGAATTGGATGCATACTAGGCTGAAGCAGACATCGATCACAATTATGACCCATTGAAATGGTGGCGAGATAATTAGGCTCGATATCCCATGATCGCGAAAATAGCGAGGAAATATTTGGCTGTGCCTGCAACTTCTACACCAGCTGAAAGGGTTTTCTCAACAGCTGGAAATATCATCAGTGCAAAGCTGAATTGCCTCTCGTCCGAACACATTGACGTCTTAATATTTTTGTATCAGAATAGACATTTGATGTAACTCACTGACGTGACGTGATGAGTTAATCGATTAATCGAAGAAACAAATTAATTGAAAACGTCGATTAATCGATTAATCGTAGAAACGATTAATCGAAATAGCCGATTAACCGAAATAGCCGAGAACGAATAGCCGATTAATCGAAATAGCCGAGAACGAAAATCGTTGCACAGTAATTACGGGCTTTCTACGTGCTACTCACATGTTGAATAGATTTTTTTCAAATTCATTATCATTTTTGTAAACATTGAAACTGCTATTAAAAAATTTTGTGGCGTTATCGAAATGAGTAAAATTTCGAATTTTCCGTCCACACGTGTCAATTTGGCAGTACAGTGGGTTAAAAAAATATGAAGAAAAAATTGTTGCACAGCAATTACGGGCTTTTTACTATTCACATGTTCTATATACGGGCTGTTTATAAGTTGAAAGCATTCTTTTTATTCATTATTACTTCTGTAAACATTAAAACTTTGAACTTTCGGCCCACGCTTGTCTAGCTAGTAGGACACTAGCTAAATGAAATGGTTAACTCAAAAACCAATTACACATAATGATGTGTATTGTATGGGCTAACAACACATGATATCAAACATTTTTGTGCGTTATCGGAAGAGTAAAATTTGGCAATCGTATTTTTTGTATATATTTCTTAATTTTTTTTTATCTGAAAAACGGTAATAACGTTGATTTTTCTTAAATCAAAACATCACTGCGAAGCGGCATGTTGAAGATTTGTATACATCATCATTTGAATAGATGATTTATAATGCGCTGGACAATTTTTCTCGTTGGAATCAAATTTAACGCAAGTGCCATTACGATAGCTGATCGGAATATAATGCCCGATCAGGGAAAAATTGGCATTTCTGGTTGTAATATTAGGGCCTTGAAATTCGATGACTCCAACCAGTTGATGAGGGAAATCCATGATTGAAAGTTGGATAGTTTTTGGGATGTCGCGCAGTACAATTTTCGGATTTGTGTCGTTCATGACATCTTTTGCGATGACTTCGAGGACGATGAAACCTCCTGAAAACATTCAATTGGGCCCACAAACGAGTTATAAAGTAACTAGCCTTGGGTACGCCCGCTTCGCTGGGCACACAATGGTCTCCAATGACACTGGGACCCCAATGAAAATGATTTTTTCATTGGGGTCTATATGATCAAATTTGTAAATTTGACTGACTGACTGACTGACTGATTGACAACGAACACCCTAAACCACTGAAGATAGGATCATGGTGCCAGCCAGTCCTTCCAGTCAGCCAGTCTTTTTTTTTGTGTGTCAGTCAGTGAGTCAGTCACGCAACAGTCGGAAAAAAAAATTGCGAACATTTTTTTTTGTATAAAGAACGAACGAAATCCTTTCTTAGTGAGCGTCTACGATGGGAGAGAAGTATCTGTGACAAATTTCATAACCGTGTAGCGTCGTGTTCAATCGTTATCTTTATTTGTATGTATCTCTATGGAAAGTAGCATCGCCTCTACCTTGATTTGTGTATATGTGTGTAAATATTCTAGAGAGCGATTCTGGGAAAGTCGATCGCGTGAAACTCGGCTATCCCTTCCATGCTAAAATCACTATCATGGATTCACCGTTGAACTGTGAAAATTTCATTCTTGTTTCGTCGTTTGACCAGGGAGCATTTCTCTCTCCTGGTCAAAATTTTGTACTGATATTTGTATCTATCTTTATATATGTATATCTATCTCCGTTTGCATTTCTCTGTCGAATATATATACATATCATCGCTCTATAAAAAGAATTGTGGTGTTCTAATTTCCATCCTTAATTATCGTGGAAATACGGAGCACTTCTTGGCGCATTGATTGTGTCCCTAAAAAAGAAAAGAAAGGGAGAAAATCCATATCATTGAACCAACAAGTCGAGCCCTCTCACACTCCAAAAATCGAGTGCGTGGGCCCTCATCATCGTTCTGTCGATCCACGGATTATTCCGGCCCTGGAACTTTTCATCATCCAAGGACGAAGACCGAAGATCCGAGGCGACCTTGTCTTCTGGTGCCTCCATACGCGGATCCGAGCCGTCCTTCGTTCTCCGAGCTTCAACGACACTTTCAGTCAACCGAATCGGATGGTTCTAGTCGTCGGTCAACCCAGCTGGAGCAGCGCAGCGCACGACGCCAACGAGTGCTAAGTCGAACATTAATTTCCTATTTTTTTTTTGTGAAAATCTATTTGGCATATTTTTACCTTTGTGTTTCTACGGGGATCGAAATAGTTATTACTCGTCTTTTTCATCTATTATTTTGAATATATTTTGTATCGAACGTCATTCTCAGTAAGCAATTCGTATCTTAACAAAAAGGGCCAACATCTAAAAGAAATTTATTTGCCCTGCGATAAAAGAATTAAAGTAATTCGTTACAACCGTGACAAATTTCACGATCCTATCTTAAGTGGTTTAGAGTGTGCGTTGTCTGTCAATCAATCAGTCACTCACTCAGTCAGTCAGTCCGTCAATCACGCAATAGTTATATGTATAATGATGAAAAAAAAAATTTTTGCAATAATTTTTTTTTGGGTAGAGAACGAACAAAATCTGTTCGTAGTGAGCGTCCATGATGGGAGAGGAGTATAGAAAATGAAAAAAAAAATAAAAAAAAAATAAAAAAAAATTTCGATAATTTTTTTTTGGATAGAGAACGAACGAAATCCGTTCTTAGTGAGCGTCTACGATGGGAGAGGAGTAACCATGACAAAGGGGGCAGCGGGTTAAGGGGGGTCTGGCGGCCCCCACCAAATCTGGTAAAATCGTTCCGAAAATCTTGAAGAGGGTCGAAAAACAAGCAGTATAAGCTTTTTACCGACATTACAACCCCAAACGAAAACCCAGTAATGGCGAAAAATATGATTTTTTGTGATTTTTATTTTTTTCCACCAGTTTAATTTATTCTTAAATGGTTTAAACGCAATTTAAAATTTGTTTTGGATGTGTGGAAGTCTCCTGAATTTTTTCAGATTTTTTGGTCAAGTGAAAACATGTAAATTTTAGGTTTAAATGCGAAAAAATCGTGAAAAACGCGTCATATCCAAGATTCAACCCTCTAATTTTTAGGGTTATTTTCATTTTCCCGGGGGGTGCTGTATAGTATAGATAGCGGCAATCGTCCTCTTTTGAATGCAGGCAACTGGACTCAATTTGGTCAATTCTGGTGAGCGAGGCGATTTTTTGGAAAAAAACTCGAATTTTCAACTTTCGGTATATTACGGCGCGTACTTGGTATAATGTGTCTTTGCTATAAAAAATACATCTCTATAGGGGTTTTTGAGGTCGCTGATCACGAATTTGATGTCAAAAAAAATTTTTGACGAATTTGATGTGAAAAATATTTTGATGTCATTTTGACGAATTTGATGTCAAAAATTTTTTTTTACATCAAATTCGTGATCAGCGACCTCAAAAACCCCTATAGAGATGTATTTTTTATAGCAAAGACGCATTATAACAAGTACGCGCCGTAATTTACCGAAAGTTGAAAATTCGAGTTTTTTTTTCAAAAAATCGCCTCGCTCACCAGAATTGACCAAATTGAGTCCAGTTGCCTGCATTCAAAAGAGGACGATTGCCGCTATATATACTATACAGCACCCCTCGGGAAAATGAAAACAACCCTAAAAATTAGAGGGTTGAATCTTGAAAATGACGCGTTTTTCACGATTTTTTCGCATTTAAACCTAAAATTCACATGTTTTTACTTGACCAAAAAATCTGAAAAAATTCAGGGGACTTTCACACGTCCAAAACAAATTTTTAATTGTGTTGAAACCATTTAAGAATAAATTAAACTGGTGGAAAAAAATAAAAATCACAAAAAATCATATTTTTCGCCATTACTGTGTTTTCGTTTGGGGATGTAATGTCGGTAAAAAGCTTATACTGCTTGTTTTTCGACCCTCTTCAAGATTTTCGGAACGATTTTACCAGATTCGGTGGGGGCCGCCAGACCCCCCTTAACCCGCTACACCCTTTCACGATCCTAACTTCAGTGGTTTAGGCTGTGCGGTGTCTGTCAGTCAGTCAGTCAGTCAGTCAGTCAGTCACGCAACTCTTTTATATATATAGATGATGAAAAAAAAAATTTTTGCAATGATTTTTTTTTGGGTAGAGAACGAACAAAATCTGTTCTTAGTGAGTGTCCATGATGGGAGAGGAGTATAGAAAATGAAAAAAAAAAGAAAATTTTGATAATTTTTTTTGGATAGAGAACGAACGAAATCCGTTCTTAGTGAGCGTCTACGATGGGAGAGGAGTAACCATGACAAATTTCACGATCCTAACTTCATTGGTTTAGGCTGTGCGTTGTCTGTCAGTCAGTCAGTCAGTCAGTCAGTCAGTCAGTCACGTAACTCTTTTATATATTGTAACGAGTGGAGATGAAGAAGCCATGAAATAAAAGAGGGTAGAGAGAGAAAAAGAAAGGAAAGGGAGTCGTGAGAGAACGAGAAAAGGGAGTAGGCGTGTCTGTCAAAGATAACCAAGTATTTAAATATCGGAGTCCGTGTTATTTCCACATTATTTCGTAACATTTGGTGTCAGAAGTGGGATGGGAATAAACACGTCAGGAATAAATAAATAAATAATTAAATAGAAACTATCGGAGAACAATAAATCGCGATCATGAATTCGCGTAAAACCCGTCAAAAAGCCGTGCAAGGAAACACGAATGTGCAAGAACAATTCGACTTAATTCGAGAAGAATTGCGTGAATCCTTGGAAAATAGCCATCAACAGATAAATAATCAACTAAATTTATTCAAAATTACGATTATCGAAGCAGCAAAGGAGGCCGCTCGCGAAGCAATCACCATGACGACAAGCCAAACAAATCAAGAAACGACCCAAACATTGAGAACCGATTCCAACGTAACGGAAAATGGTCAAAACCTCAATGATGAACCTCCCGGTAGTATCGTTCCTCACTCTAACTCACAAATTTCTGGTGACAATATTGCTTGAGGTTAAATATTGGATGAGGGAACGACGAGGTAGACCTCGTCGTTCCCTCATCCAAACATTCAGAATTTGATTTCAACTGCGAACGACACTAACGTTAGTGAAAATAATTCTCAAAATACCTTGAGTAAACATTGTTTAAAACCCGACAATTACGATGGAAAAAGCTCGTGGGAACAATATTTGAAACAATTCGAAATGATTTCAATTTTTAACAATTATTCCAATGAAGAAAAAGCTATCGTACTAGTTTCATCCCTGCGTGGCTCCGCGAGAGAAATTCTGGATGGATTAGACAATAACGACGTAAAAGATTTCGAAAAAGTAAAAGCAGCACTAAATTTCAGCTACGGAATCGAACATTTCGAGAACATTAGCTTCAATGAATTTAATGCACGACAACAAAGACCAAATGAGAGTTTAGCAACTTTCGCGACTGATTTGAAAACACTCGTCAGACTAGCCTTCCCTGAAACGAATGAAATTATCAAGGACAAAATTGCATGTGCTCATTTTATTGCGGGAATTGCAAGTTACAGCATACGGAGAGTCCTCAGGCTGGAAAGTATTTCATCCCTACGTGTAGCAGTAGTTCGAGAAAAAAAAATTCAAGCGGTAAATCTTTTAGAAAGAAATTTTTCCTTTGCATCGAGCTCGCAAAAACACGTTTACGGACCATACACGCGACCTTTCAACGAGAATATGGGTTCATCATTTCATGCAAACAAATACCAGTTTGCCACTGAAAAAAATTATCAGAATTCAAAACACTTCGAAGAAAATCAAGGTGCTAACAAACGGGCAGCACCTGAGTGCTGGAATTGCGGAAAAATCGGTCACACTAAACGAACCTGCAGAGCTCCAACTCGTTCGGAAAACGACAAAAATAAAAAAAGTTCGGAAAACTAAGTAGAGTCGATTCGAAGGGGAACGAATCGACTCGAAACATTCAAGGAAAATATAAATCCTGTAATGTCAAAATGACATTTAATCCTGAACCGAATTTGTCACTGTATTTAAAAATCACCGGACAAATTGCAAAGAAATCATGTGTAATGATAATCGACACAGCATCAGACATCACAATAGCGAATGCATCTCTCTTCGCAAATACAATCAACAAATTAGAAATCGTTCCCAAACAGTTAGAAATACTCACGGTTTCTCGAGAGCAATTCCCTTTTGAAACAATTCGTAAGGCATTAGTTCAAATTGGAAGCTTGGCAATCGAATTAGAAGTTGTCTTTGCGAATATTAAAGAAAACTGCATACTCGGGTTAGATTTCTTACAAAAATCTGGTCTGCTCAAAGACTTTGAAACGGCGATGGAAAAGAAATTGAACGTGAAACAGAATGAAAGGATTGTAACCGCACAGTATATAGAATTCCATGATAAGAATCAAGAGATTCCTCAAAACCTCATGAATCTGTATAAAAAATCAACGGAATTATTGACCACCGACCAAATAACTCAATTTAGATCATCTTTTATTCGTTTATGCGATAACTTTGCTAGAGACTCGAACGATTTGGGTACTTGCGATTATATCAAACACACAATCGACACAGGAAACGCGAAACCATTCAAAATTGCTTCCCGACGGATCCCAATACAATATAAAGAAAAAGCATTGAATCTATTAGAAGAAATGAAAACGCAAAAAGTAATTGAACCAAGTTTCGGTCCATATTCTTCTCCACCGATATTTATCCCAAAAAAAGATGGTTCAATACGATTTTGCATCGATTATCGTGTCTTGAATTCCATAACAAAAAAAGATTCGTACCCGATTCCCCGCATAGATGAAATGTTAGAAACAGTATCAGGCTCAAATTGGTTCTCAGTTGTGGACTTGAAGAGTGGCTACTGGCAAATGCAACTAGATCCTGATGATAAAGAAAAAACAGCGTTCATGTTCGGCAATGAATTGTGGCAATTTACAGTGCTGCCGTTAGGTCTGTGCAATGCCCCATCTACATTCTCACGAATCATGAACATAGTACTCAGAGATCTCCTAGGGAAAATTTGTTTAGTTTACATCGACGATATTATCATATTCAGCACAACGTTCGAACAACATCAAAAGAATTCAGAACTTGTATTTGAAAGACTTAAGAAAGCCAATCTCAAGGCCAACGCTAATAAATGCATCCTAAATCGCCAGGAAGTAATATATTTGGGATATATTATATCAGGCTCAGGAATTCAAACAAACCCAGACAAAATAACGTCAATTGTACATTGGCCACAACCAACCAATAAAACAGAAATAAAAAGTTTTCTAGGGCTATGCTCTTATTACAGGAAATTCGTAAAAAATTTCGCTTCGATTGCCAAACCCTTGCATAAACTAACGGAAGAGAATAGTGCATTTCAATGGAATCAAGAAGCACAGGAATCCTTTACGAATTTAAAAGAAGCATTAACAAAACCACCCATTTTAGTGTTTCCTTCGATAAACGATCCCTTCATTCTTGACACAGACGCTTCAAATAAAGGAATCGGAGCAGTTCTATCTCAACTTCGATTGGGGACAGAAAAAGTAATTTCGTACTTCAGCAAAACGTTCAATAAAGCTGAAAAGAATTATTGCGTGACTCGAAGAGAATTGCTAGCAGTAGTACGTTCTGTTGAACATTTTCGTCATTTTCTTATGGGCCGGAAATTTCTAATTAGAACAGATCATGCATCCCTCCAATCAAGAGACTCGGCAGAGTCTCGGGACAAGTACATTTGACAGCGTCGTCTGCTGGCCCGAGACTCACTCGAGTATATTATCTCTAAGAAAAGCGATTTCGCCGGAGGGGGTGGACACTTTCTTGAATTACGAAGCTCAGGGGTAATTTCATGATCTGAAATTTGAACTGAAGACTAATTACGTTATCCCCCCTCGATTAAGCCATAAATCAACCCGATTGATGCCGTAATTGCTGAGAAAAAACTTTGCACGGGCAAAATTATGCGCCGATCGAAGTGTGCGTGCGTGTATGTATACGACACAGAGAAAGGGCCCGTGTGGCCATCGTGTTTCTGATTGGTCGTGACTGACGACATATCCAGCTGTTCCCATCCGAGGAACACCTGTTGGTTGCCAGTTCACGAATCCATCTTCATACATGTGTCGTTCGATTTCACGGTGATAAATATAGATATAGAAACATTCGAAAGTAAGATTGTCAGAATTAGAAAATCATAACCTAAAATTCCTCTAGCAATCGTGTATATTTTGCCGGCCGATATTGACGCGAGTGTGAGGGAGATAGCTGGAACGGGTTGACATTTTTTGCCGACTTTGTGATGAATAACGGCTAAAAGCTCTGACAGCTCGCCATAACCTCACTAATGCTAATTTGCAGGTAGCATTAACGACATGCTCCAGTGACAGGAAAATATGCTTCAGGAATGAATATGCTTCACAACCATTGCCCTATTCCTAATCCCACAATTTTGTTCATTTACAGCATATCTGAAATCGCCGCTGGCATATTATATTGATTGCGGAGCGACAATAACTCTCAGCGACATAAGAAACTTGTCGCTGAGCCACATGAAAACTTTCCGCTGAGCCACGTGTAATACTTATCAATGCCAGCTATCCGGAAGCTCCAGATATAACTCTCAGTGGCATAAAAATCTTGTCGCTGAGCCACATGAAAATTTTGTCGCTGAGAGTTATCCGGAAGCTTTGGATATCTCGCAGCGACAAGTTTTGCTTCGAAAGGAACCAATAATTGTGGAGCATAACTAACATCGCCGTTGGCATATTATATTGATTTCGGAGCGACAATAACTCTCAGCGACATAAAAATCTTGTCGCCTGAGCCACATGAAAATTTTGTCGCTGCGAGTTATCCGGAAGCTTTGGATATCTCTCAGCGACAAGTTTTGCTTCGAAAAGAACCAATTATTGTGTAGCATAACTAACATCGCCGCTGGCGTTAGATTAATCGCAAAGCGACAATAACTCTCAGCGACATGAAAATCTTGTCGCTGAGCAACATAAAAATCTTGTCGCTGAGCCACATGAAAATCTTTCCGCTGAGCCCCATGAAATTCTTATCGCTGCCAGCTATCCGGTATCCGGAAGCTCCAGATAACTCTCAGTGGCATGAAAATATAAATTCTTCGCGACAAATTCATGTTAAAATATTGATTTTTTCCAACTCGTGATCAAAAGTTGAAAATTGCATTCAAGCGATAAATTGAGACTTTGGCACGTGTTTTCTCTTCTTTTCAGCGTATCAAACTGAGTAGCTGGAAAAAAAAGCATAAATGATGCGATTTTTACTCGAAGAAGAACGATTTTCGTTTGAAAATTGACGAAAAATCGTCATTTTCAAGCAAAAATCATGCCCGTGAGCAAAAAATCATATCTCGATGAAAAATCGAGATAGAGACATGACTCTGGGCTTAAATTGAGCTCCACAGAGTATATTTGAAGGGAAAAAATCAGCAGTCCATTCTCATGGAGCCAAGCAGAAAAATTCTTGGCAACAAATTCATGTTAAAACTCTGATTTTTTCCAACTCGTGATCAAAAATCGAAAATTGCATTCACGCGGTAAATTGGGACTTTGGCGCGTGATTTCTCTTCCTTTCAGCGTATTAAACTGAGTAGCTGGAAAAAAATGCATAATTTATGCGATTTTTACTCGGAGAAGAGCGATTTTCGTTTGAAAATTGTCGAAAAATCGATGTTTTCAAGCAAAAATCATGCTTGTGAGCAAAAAATTATATCTCGATAAAAAATTGAGATAAAGACATGATTCTGGGCTTAATTTGAGCTCCACAGAGTCTAGTTGCAGGGAAAAAATCCACATTTTATTCTCATGCAGCCAAGAAGAAAAATTCTGCGCTACAACTTGGTGCAAAAATATTGATTTTTCCTAACTCGTGGTCAAAAATCGAAAATTGAATTCTCGCGGTAAATTGAGACTTTGGCTCGTGTTTCCTCTTTGTTTCAGCGTATCAAACCGAGTGGCTGGAAAAAAAATCATGATTTTACCATTTTCGCTCGGAGAAGAGCGATTTTCGTTAGAAAATTGACGAAAAATCGTCATTTTCAAGCAAAAATCATGGAAATGAGGAAAAAATCATATCTCAGTGAAAATTTGAGATAGAGACATGATTCTGGGCTTAATTTGAGCTCCACAGAGTCTAGTTGCAGGGAAAAAATCATCGATTTATTCTCATGGAGCGAAGAAAAGAAATTCTGCGCTACAACTTGGTGTAAAAATATTGATTTTTCCCAACTCGTGGTCAAAAATCGAAAATTGAATTCTCGCAATAAATTGAGACTTTGGCTCGTATTTCCTCTTTGTTTCAGCGTATTAAACCGAGTGGCTGGAAAAAAAATCATGATTTTACCATTTTCGCTCGGAGAAGAGCGATTTTCGTTTGAAAATTGACGAAAAATCGTCATTTTCAAGCAAAAATCATGGAAATGAGAAAAAAATCATATCTCAGTGAAAATTTGAGATAGAGACATGATTCTGGGCTCAATTTGAGCTCCACAGAGTCTAGTTGCAGGGAAAAAATCAGCGATTTATTCTCATGGAGCGAAGAAAAGAAATTCTGCGCTACAACTTGGTGCAAAAATATTGATTTTTCCTAACTCGTGGTCAAAAATCGAAAATTGAATTCTCGCGGTGAATTGAGACTTTGGCTCGTGTTTCCTCTTTGTTCCAGCGTATCAAACCGAGTGGCTGGAAAAAAAATCATGTTTTTACCATTTTCGCTCGGAGAAGAGCGATTTTCGTTTGAAAATTGACGAAAAATCGTCATTTTCAAGCAAAAATCATTGAAATGAGAAAAAAATCATATCTCAGTGAAAATTTGAGATAGAGACATGATTCTGGGCTTAATTTAGCTCCACAGAGTCTAGTTGCAGGGTGAAAATCCACTTTTTATTCTCATGCAGCCAAGAAGAAAAATTCCGCGCTACAACTTGGTGCAAAAATATTTATTTTTCCAACTCGTGGTCAAAAATCGAAAATTGAATTCTCGCGATAAATTGAGACTTTGGCTCGTGTTTCCTCTTTGTTTCAGCGTATCAAACCGAGTGGCTGGAAAAAAAATCATGATTTTACCATTTTCGCTCGGAGAAGAGCGATTTTCGTTTGAAAATTGACGAAAAATCGTCATTTTCAAGCAAAAATCATGGTTATGGGAAAAAAATCATATCTCAGTGAAAATCTGAGATAGAGACATGATTCTGGGCTTAATTTGAGCTCCACAGAGTCTAGTTGCAGGGAAAAAATCAGCGATTTATTCTCATGGAGCGAAGAAGAAAAATTCTACGCTACAACTTGGTGTAAAAATATTGATTTTTCCCAACTCGTGGTCAAAAATCGAAAATTGAATTCTCGCAATAAATTGAGACTTTGGCTCGTATTTCCTCTTTGTTTCAGCGTATTAAACCGAGTGGCTGGAAAAAAAATCATGATTTTACCATTTTCGCTCGGAGAAGAGCGATTTTCGTTTGAAAATTGACGAAAAATCGTCATTTTCAAGCAAAAATCATGGAAATGAGAAAAAAATCATATCTCAGTGAAAATTTGAGATAGAGACATGATTCTGGGCTCAATTTGAGCTCCACAGAGTCTAGTTGCAGGGAAAAAATCAGCGATTTATTCTCATGGAGCGAAGAAAAGAAATTCTGCGCTACAACTTGGTGCAAAAATATTGATTTTTCCTAACTCGTGGTCAAAAATCGAAAATTGAATTCTCGCGGTGAATTGAGACTTTGGCTCGTGTTTCCTCTTTGTTCCAGCGTATCAAACCGAGTGGCTAGAAAAAAAATCATGGTTTTACCATTTTCGCTCGGAGAAGAGCGATTTTCGTTTGAAAATTGACGAAAAATCGTCATTTTCAAGCAAAAATCATTGAAATGAGAAAAAAATCATATCTCAGTGAAAATTTGAGATAGAGACATGATTCTGGGCTTAATTTAGCTCCACAGAGTCTAGTTGCAGGGAGAAAATCCACTTTTTATTCTCATGCAGCCAAGAAGAAAAATTCCGCGCTACAACTTGGTGCAAAAATATTTATTTTTCCAACTCGTGGTCAAAAATCGAAAATTGAATTCTCGCGATAAATTGAGACTTTGGCTCGTGTTTCCTCTTTGTTTCAGCGTATCAAACCGAGTGGCTGGAAAAAAAATCATGATTTTACCTGTTCCGGAAACTGACCCGGATTTTGCCGCTGTTTTTGTGATCGAGGGCGGGATGGAATCATGCAAGAGAATTTTGGGTTTGAGTAAATAAGAGACTGACACGAGGCGTTTAGAGAGTACACTTTTAATAATTTATTGCCAATATACAAAGGGCAAACGTCCGTTAATGAGCGATCACTCGTATACAAATGCGTAACACCGACACGTGTCCGCCGCGTGGTGAGAGAAAAACGGAGATTACCAAGAGTTTAACTGAATAATTGTCCCGGAGAATACACTTGATAAAAATACTAGAGGAGCAGTCGCTTCGCCGTGATAATGCGGACACTTTAACACACCGAAAAGGAGTTAAACCGAGCAAGGCTGAGCGGTCCTTGTCGGAGATGGCCGCGGTGCCTCGTGTCGCGAGGTCCTAGAGAGCGAGAGCTCACACGTCTTCCCGGTTTGACGTCCGGATAAGAAGAGAGTAATTAATATGGACGCTGGTCGAGTTGTCACGATATCCCTTGTGGCAGCGCCACCCGACAACTTGACAGCCGCCTGTTATCCATATTCGCGACTATACTGCCGCGCTGGGAGCGCGAGTCGCGGCGCGTAAATTTGACCATGCTCATTCCTGAACATTCCGCCCGCCATCTTCGCAGAGCGAAGATGTCCTCTTGTAGGAGAGTCCACATCTGGAGTTGAACCATGGAGAAGTTCCTGAGGAGTAGTCCAACGTGTTTGACACCCGTGTGTCCGGAGGAGTGAGAAAGCGTGACACGGCAGAGAGGTAGTTGGCACACCGATTGATGTACACGAATCCCCCTCTGACGAGCACAGATCTCACCCTGAAGTACGTGAGTCTTCACAGACGCACGTCGTCCGGTGATCCATTCGAGAAATCGGGAGGAAATTCGATCCTCGTGGATGGAGCTGTCGAGGAGCATTGTTTCAGGCCGAGTATCTGAAACATAGAGCAGAAAAAAAGTGCAGAAAATTCCTAACGAGCCGAGTTACTGGCACCGTCGGTGATCAGCTCGAAGGGGCCAGTTTTCCATTGTTGTTGAGAGCCATGGTGGTCCCGTCCACCATGGCTGATGACCTTGGAGCTGGCCGTTGTCATATTCCTCGAGAAACGCAATCAGCTGGTTTGCACGACCAAGCATGTGCAACCGCTGTGCGTCCTGGGAGAGCTCCTGGATCTGCGCGAGCTGATTTCTCGTGCAGTCCTTGCGGCGGGATTGGAGAGCCTTCATCCAGGTAGAGTGCCTGAGAGTCCGCGTCCACTGGTTGCTTCCACGTCAAGCCCCGCCAGTCTCTTAACGTGTTGAGCGAGCTTCGCCAGGAGAGCGCCTGAGAGCTCGATCCTCGGGAGGGTCAGGCGTTGCAAAGGAGCGACCTTTGATTTGGAGTCGTCATTTCCTTGTGGACGAGAGGCCGACGGTGCTTATGCTGCCGCCGCCATGGCGCTGTGACCGGTCTGGGAAGAAACTGAGCAATTCACGAGCCCTTTCGCTCGTGTTGAACCACCTGAGAACAAAGAAACCTTGAATATTGATTATTTCTTCTCATACAGCAAGCCATTTTGTAGAGACCAGAGCTGGGAGTGGTTCGTCCCCCAGAATTTCATGCAGCCAAAGCTCCTGGATTAGCTTTTGGCTCGGAGCGATGAATACGAGCTGATCGCAAGGTTGCGATCTCCAAGAGAGCAGAGCGCTTGTATACACACTCTGCATTGGAGCTGGCTTCGGGATGAACGCAAGTTCGCCGTCGCGAACCGAGCGCGAATTGCCGGATTGGTGGCACGCCATATTGCCAGCGGGGCGCCGCCCGCGTGACGAAGTCCCTGGAGCTGTCTCGAAGTTTCGACGCACGTGAGCCAGAATGCTCACGCGTTCCTGGGAGTAGACCGAGTGGTCCTGGTTTCGTGGCGTGCCATTTCGCCCGCGGGGCGCCGCCCGCGTGACGAAGTCCTTGGAGCTGTCGCAGATTCGACGCACGTGAGCTAAAATGCTCACGCGTTCCTGGGAGTGGACCGAGTGGAACGAGATGTTGACGATTCCCTGAGTCCTTGAACCACGATTTCCCTTGATTCCTGTGATTGGAAAAGAGAAAACGGAGGTGGGTGACGCGAAGTTTAGTGCGCAGTCACTTGACCGGAGCAGTGCCAATTGGGAGAGAGGGAGGGGAGTGACGCGAGGTGTAAACTCGTAATCACTTTACAGGAGCACTGCCGTTTGGGAGAGGGGGGGTGACGCGAGATTGAGATCGCGATCACTTCACAGGAGCACTGCCATTTGGGAGAAGGGGGGGGGTGATGCGAGGTTGAGACTCGCACTCACTCACAGGAGCACAGCCGATTGTGAGAGGAAAAGAAAGGGGGGGGGGGTGACGCGAGGTTTTGGCTCGCAATCACTCCTTAGGAGAGCTGCCGTTTTGGAGAAGGAAGGAGAAGGGGGGGGGGGTGACGCGAGGTTTGAGCTCGCAATCACTCCCCAGGAGCATTGCCAATTAGGAGTGGAAAAAGGGGGAGGGGGGGGTGACGCGAGGTTTGAGCTCGCCGTCACTCCACTGGATCACTGGTTTGTCCCGTCGCTAAGATTTGCGCCTGTTCAAATCAAGCCAAAAAACACCAATTTAAACACCAATTTTGTCGAGATCGTGGTCGTAAAGTCCGAAATCGTCCATACGATACTCGAAAATCACAAAACCACACGCGAGACGTTCGAGGGTTTGCGAAAATTCCCGGAAAATCTCCGAAACACGCGAAATACCGGAGCAATCGGGAGAACTCACGCGCGATTGGCCGAGACGCGCGCAAGAACTCACAACACACAGAAATTTTAAACGCGCACATGCTACGCGTTTGAGCTGTCACTTGGCTTGAGCTCGTTGCGACGAGATCCGCGAAGTCCGAGAATGCCTCGATTTTCGAAACGAAAAAGTTGAATTTATCGCGAAAAAGGAAATTCGCGACGTACGACCGGAGAGATCGCGAAGACGCACGCGAAGCTGTCCGAAGAGTGCGCGTGAACTCACGAAACACGAGAGTAAAGAACGCGCACTTGTTTCCCGTTTGAGCTGTCACTTGATTTCAGCTCGATGCGAAGAATTTCGCAGAGTCCGAGAGTACTCCGATTTTCAAACAAAAGAATTAAATTTATCGCGAAAGAATAATTTCACGACAAACCGGAGGGATCGCGAGGATGCACGCGACGCTGTCCGAAGCGTGCACGGGAACTCACGAGACACAAGAGTGAAGAACGCGCACTTGTTACGCGTTTGAGCCGTCACATGATTTAAGCCCATTGCAAAAAAATTCGCAAAGTCCAAGAGTGCCGTGAATTTCCCTTAATTTAGAGAAATATTGTGCGCGATCGCGAATTTGAATTAAAGACAACGACTTGAGAACGGGATAATTCGCGAACGTTCGTAGGCTCGAGTTGTAATTCACGTTGCCTTGATCGATAATCGTCCGAGATTGAGATCACTCGCGCGATAATCGATGTAAAGTTACCGACTGTCACTTACACGTGGCCGGGCGCTTCACTTACCGCTAGAGCCGTTCCGAGCATTGATTATCGATCGGAGAATTTCGGCGGCCACAGCGCACTCGAGATCCAAGACTGCCGCCTTGTAGCGCAGGCGCGCGGTCTCGGTCCGGCTCACACACTCACCACACGTGCCACTGGGCCTCGAGGTCAACCTTGTTTTGAATTCGCGCACAAGAGAACGAGGCACTTGAGTTCGAAATAGAAAAACTGTCTACCGAGAAATGGCCGTTACAGAATTTCACGAAAATTATTCGCACTGCAAAATCAAACGCAGAGGAAAATAGAGCATTCACGGAGCGGTCACTTGAGATTGTTCACCGAGAATTCACTTGTGGGAGCGCAATCGAAACTCTCGCGAAATATTCACAAAACGCGAGATTTTCCCTGAGAACGCGAGATGTTCACAGAGCGCGACATTTTCACTGAAAACACGGTCTTTTGAGAATGCCACAGAGTTCGCCACAGAGTTCGCCGTCGCGAAAGCGACCGAAGCTTTAACGCGATCGACATAGAATTGTCCAGGAGACCGTTTCACACACAAAAATTCCACGCACTAGTCCTCGATACGGCTTGAAGAATCAAATGTTCGAGCCGAATTTCCTTTGAGAACTTGATTACACGCAAAATTCTCCCACACTAGCTCTCGATCCGACTCGACTGACCAAATGTTCGAGCCGGATTTCCTTTGAGAGCCCGATCAAAACCAAAATTCTCCAACACTAGCCCTCGATCCGGCTCGAAGGACCAAATGTTCCGGAAACTGACCCGGATTTTGCCGCTGTTTTTATGATCGACGGCGGGATGGAATCATGCAAGAGAATTTTGGGTTTGAGTAAATAAGAGACTGACACGAGGCGTTTAGAGAGTACACTTTTAATAATTTATTGCCAATATACAAAGGGCAAACGTCCGTTAATGAGCGATCACTCGCATACAAATGCGTAACACCGACACGTGTCCGCCGCGTGGTGAGAGAAAAACGGAGATTACCAAGAGTTTAACTGAATAATTGTCCCGGAGAATACACTTGATAAAAATACTAGAGGAGCAGTCGCTTCGCCGTGATAATGCGGACACTTTAACACACCGAAAAGGAGTTAAACCGAGCAAGGCTGAGCGGTCCTTGTCGGAGATGGCCGCGGTGCCTCGTGTCGCGAGGTCCTAGAGAGCGAGAGCTCACACGTCTTCCCGGTTTGACGTCCGGATAAGAAGAGAGTAATTAATATGGACGCTGGTCGAGTTGTCACGATATCCCTTGTGGCAGCGCCACCCGACAACTTGACAGCCGCCTGTTATCCATATTCGCGACTATACTGCCGCGCTGGGAGCGCGAGTCGCGGCGCGTAAATTTGACCATGCTCATTCCTGAACATTACCATTTTCGCTCGGAGAAGAGCGATTTTCGTTTGAAAATTGACGAAAAATCGTCATTTTCAAGCAAAAATCATGGTAATGGGAAAAAAATCATATCTCAGTGAAAATTTGAGATAGAGACATGATTCTGGGCTTAATTTGAGCTCCACAGAGTCTAGTTGCAGGGAAAAAATCAGCGATTTATTCTCATGGAGCGAAGAAAAGAAATTCTGCGCTACAACTTGGTGCAAAAATATTGATTTTTCCTAACTCGTGGTCAAAAATCGAAAATTGAATTCTCGCAATAAATTGAGACTTTGGCTCGTGTTTCCTCTTTGTTTCAGCGTGTCAAACTGATTTGCTGGAAAAAAAATTCATCATTTTACAATTTTGGCTCAAAGAATAAAAAAAAATCATTTAAAAAACCGGAAAATTTCAAAGCGTTCAAACGATATTTTCAAAATTCAAACCTTCCCGTTTACATAATTCGTTTATAAAAAAAAGTCATTAATCTTAGAATTCGCGAAACGGGAACTCTGTAGCTCGAACCGTTCTCGAGTTATAGACGTTTGAATTTTACAGCTCCAGAACACACACACAAGCAAAAAGAATTTTTTTCCATCAACTAGTGCATGCTCTCTTTCTATGCCCCGAAAATTACTTTGCTGCATTTTTTCCCATTTTTTTAACGAGTTTTTTTTTCTTTTTCAAGGCAAATATTTTACCGTCGATTACAAACGAGTTTTGGATTACATTCGCGCGAAATCGCCGTACAAAGAGGAAGAACCTCTGGACGGGCAAGACGTCGTGAAAGCGACCGAGGAATTGTTGGCTGGCGATGAATAGTCTTGTCTAAGTGAAGAGTTCAAGGACGAATTGAAAGCTTTTTTGAAAAGTATTTCCCGAAGGATTACGCGACTCCGACAAAACGTTGCGAGTAAATCGCGGGTCGTTTTGCAGCTGGAACGTCCGACCGTTTCCCAGCTGGTCGAGTTCATTCGCCGTGCAAGGAAAAATACATGCGAGCGAAAATAGAATCAGGAACCGCGGTCGGCGCATTGGCCGCTCAGAGTATCGACGAAACCGGCAATCAAATGACACTCAAAACTTGACATTTTGCCGGTGTCGCTTCGATGAACATCACTCAGGGTGGATCGCGAATCAAAGAAATTATCAATGCCAATCCAAAAATTAGCACCCCCATCATCACTGTCGCGCTCGTGAGTTATTTTCATTATATTCTGCACTGAATAGAACAGTTTTTTTTGGAAAGATGAGTATTTTGTTGGATTCGTTTGGCTAAACTTTTTTTTCTAAAAAATCACAAAAATTTAGTCTCTTCAATCGTGAATCTCGCAGAAAATTTCGTTAGAAATTAAAAATATTGTAAAAATTACGAAACATTTTGAAATTATCAAAAAATGTTCGATTTACCGTGTTCAATATCGAGGTTTTTTGACAAATTTCAAATCGATATCGACGTTTTTTGACAAATTTCAAATTTCACTGAAAACTCTGTCCCGAATACTTGGCTGAAATATGGAACTGATTTTGCATTGTTATGTAGGAAAACGACACGGACGCCGAATTCACTCGTCGCGTAAAAGGACGAATAGAAAAAGAATCAACGTTGGGCGAAGTCACGGAATACAGCGAGGAAGTTTATTTACCGGACGATTGTTTCCTCCTCATAAAACTCGACGTCGACAGAGTCAATTCATTATTCCCAAAACCGCTCGAAATTTCGTTGCCACTTTTTGAATCTCTCGCATTGATTTTAGTGTGGTTTTGGCTTGCTCGTTTGATTTTCTTTCCCAGAATTCGCACGTCCAAATTGACACTGAATCCGAAACTGTACGAGGAGACTCGATCATCACGGTCAACCCGAGCAAACTCAAACACAGCCTGAATTATGCGCTCACACAATTCGATGAATTGGTGCCAAACGTCGTCATAAAAGTAGGTTCACAATTTCTTAACACCCCAACCAATTGTTTGTTCAATTTAAAAAATCGTCACATTTTTCGTACCGATTTCGTGTTTTGATCCCAGAAAAAAATCGTCCCGACAAAATATCGAATTTCGTTGCGTTCCAAGGACGCAAGAATCGTCAATCAATCTCGGAAATTCGGATAAACTTTCTCCAATTTTTGGCTCTTTTTACAGGGTTTATTGACAGTGGCTCGTGCCATCATACACAACGACGATTCGAGCGGGAGTACGCGATGCAAAGTTTTTGTCGAAGGCGAGAATCGAAGGCGAGAACATGCGCGAAACCACGGTAACTCCCGGAGTCCTCCTGGAAAACGACCTCGAACAACACCATCGAGGTGAGTCTCGTTCAAGTGTTTCACGCTCTATCTAAATAAATAATCGAAGGATTTGGAATTACCGCCATGAAGAAAAATTCAAAACTTTTCCATTCGCCCACAAATTTCGCTCCCCGTTTCGCATTTTTTTTCCCAAACATAAGATCGAAGGCTTCGGTTTCTTCGAGATCAAATTTTGTTTCTTTTTCTTAGCAATTTCGTGAAAAAAAAAGACACGTTGAATATTACATTTCGTTTTTTTTTACTGTGATTTGTTTCAGTTTGAAAAAACGGCGGACCACCTTTTCGACGCTGCTTATTATGGGCAACGGGACGCGATACGTGGAGTTTCCAAATCGATCATCATAGGGATCACAGTACGCGTTGGCACGGCCGTTTTCAGGCTGCTTCACTAATATCCTCTTATATTATTCTGATTACCTGTGTAAGTTTTTATTCATGGGGTTGGTCGCTCGAAATTTTGACAGAATAAAATTATTTTGTTTTGTTTATAACATTATTATCATTTATTATTATAATTTTAGAAAATTATTTTTTTTGTATTGTTATATATTGTGATTATAATAATTTGTTTTCTTAAATTTGAAATTTTCTTTTTTTGTTGTTGTTGAGTGTTTTTATGCTGCTCCTGTAACAAAAAAATGATATTTTTGAAATTCAATTTATTAAATTAAATTAATTGAATGAAAAAAAGCGTATATATTGCATGTTTTTTACCTCGTCCACCGTTGTGCCCACGTCGGCCACCGCGACCACGCCAATTTTTTCCACGACGGGCGACTTTCCAGCTCATAATGTCGGCTGTCCGCTCCTGCAGCCGTGCAAGAATGTCGATTTTTTTTTTCTCTTGAATTCGCCAACCTGCTCTCGTACCCCTCCCTGCAATAAATTTAATGTTTTTTTTTTATTATTTGGAATATTGCGCAACCTAGCAATTTTTATTATTTGGAATATTGCGCAACCTAGCAACACGTGATTCAATGCTAAGTGCGTTGCAGGCACTGCGTTGCATGGTGCCTGGCACAGAGCTGCGCAGTGGCCACAGCGCAGAGTTCGCATTGAGTCGCAGTGTTCAACTTTCCACTATTTTAAAAATTATTATACTTTTCAATTTGGAATAGTGCGAAGTTGAACACTGTGCGACTCAGTACCAACTCTGCGCAGTGGCCACTGCGCTAGACCATGCCTGACACAGAGCTACGTAGTACTCGCTGCGCAGAGTTGGTATCGAGTCACAGTGCCCGCTGCCCAATGCCAACTCTGCGTAGCGAGTACTACGTAGCTCTGTGTCAGGCATGGTCTAGCGCAGTGGCCACTGCGCTTCACCATGCGTGGCACTGCGCAGAGTTGTCATTGAGTCGCACACTCTTCGATTTGAAAAACTGAAAAACTTTTTTTCCTACTTACGATCCATTCTTCGCTCTGCAGCTTCCGGTGGCTGCTGTCCATGTGGTGGCTGAGGAACAACAGCTGGCGGCTGTTGTTCCTCCACACCACCACCATCCTCTAGTGGTGCAGGCTGGGGCACATTCAGCCCGACCTGATTTTCAGCAGCCACCGGTCCGCCTTGATTATTTTCGTTCGCCGCTCCCGCGACCTGATCGACTTCCATCGCTCGATAATTTTCGGCCATTTCTGAAGCATAAATATAAATAATATTAAAAACGCAACAACGAAATAGAAATTATAAAGAGAAACGCACTTCATATTAGAAACGATAGAATCGTGCGACGAAAAGAAAATGGGACGTGAGGAACAATAAATAAAACTCACGTGTTCTTTCTTCAGCCGTCGTTCTTCAATGAAATGATTTTTGCGCGGTTTGTATCGTTCCGGAATGATTCGTGCGCTGCAGGTGGCAGCACTATCGGTAATGTCCGCGCACTCGCGTTTGAATACACATGAATAATTTCCGCTCACTAAACGCCGATCGGGTCATTGTTATCCAATTTATTGGTAATACAAAATTTTATAAAAATCGTTACAATTACGTCAACTTTTCCGTTGGGACTGCAGAAATTTAAAAGAATCAATGAAATATTTGTTATTATACGTCATTGATATTTACATTAATTATCAAAGAATGATTAAGAGTGAGACGATATGTTGATATTAATTATAATTACTCATTTTTTATCGAAAGAGTAATAATCAGAATAGTGGTCAGAATAGTGGAAATGAAATGTATCTCTCCGTGCGACGACAACAGAAATGAGTTTTTCCCTTATGTCTCTGGACTAACTTTTTTTTTGCGCGCTAGATGACACTGCTTTTCGTATAAGGACGTGTGTTGTCGACAGATAGCAGCAGGTTATATACTCTTTCACACAAAGTACCGTTCACACATATGGCGTCATATTATCAGTATTCCATTATTAATGTAAATTGTTATTGTTAAATATATCTTTCTTCCATGATCGTTCTATGTATGAAAAACCTTTCCTTTTGGTGCCGCCATCTCTCGTCAGTTCCTTCGAAGCATTTTTGTGGGTCACGTTTTCGACTAAAGGTTGGTCACAATGACGTTCTTCATTCTGTGTAATCAAAAGTTCTACGGTCGCCGTCTATCGCGAAAAACTGGAAACTAACATTTGAATATTTCTCATTCTCAGAAGATATTTTCCATTATCTGTGTTATTCGCTTATATAAAAATTTGTCACATTTTTTACATATCGGATGTCTGAGATAATTTCTGATAAATTCATATTATGAATCGGGAGATAATTAAAAATTGTTACCATCAAGAGACGCGGTAGCGGCTCGACGCCAAGTATTAAAAGAAAGCTACCGCACTCTTATATACGCGAATATACCGGAAGTGATGACGTCACAGCGCCTTTGAATCGATCTCACAGATAAACGGCTGGACCAAACAATGTCAATTTTTCTATTGAATTTTTTTCGATTTTTCTCTTCCGATTGGTCTTTGTTGCAACAAAATCGACTCGGTCCATTCTGAGAACGATGATGTTGGTGAAAAATTTTTGAGAATTTGTCTCAAAAGGGGACATTTGTCCCGCTATGACGTCATCGCGTTTCGTCGTTCGTTTTTCAATTTCAATTATTTAAATTCGAATTTAACAAATAATGAGATATCTTAGTAATATAAAAATAAATAAATAACGTAACGATTTTTTTCGTACAGTCTATATATAAATATATATATTGTGACGGGTTCGACACAAGCGCAAGAGAAATTGTGGGGGAAAAATAAATAAACGCTGCGAAAAATGAATTGAAATGATAAAAACAAGTTTCGGATTTATTTAGCGAGTTTATACAATGAAAATAAGGGAATTTATATGAGAAAAATAAGGGGCGCCAGCTGGTTAAATCGGTCCAGCAACCGTTACAAAAAAATGGCCAAAAATTGAACGAAAACAATAATAAATGAGTTGTATTAATGAAAATAAATTGGACTGGCTCAGGGAGAATCAAGAAAAACTTAAACGCAAGGACAGAGGGTCCCTGAAACTCAGGCGTCTTACAATACCAGTGACAAAAAGGGGAACGACGCGCGAGCGAGCCACGCGATCGAACGAACCACGCGGACGCTCGAACCGGGCCGCGTCGGCGGAACCCGATTGAATGAATCGAGCGAAATCTCACTCGCGTCACACGCGAAAAACACGAAAACGGGGCTACAAATGACGAAAAAGGGGACACGAGGTGGGCGATCGACGATGGGAGTCGAAAAATAGGCAAGAAAATATCGCGACGGGGCTCGAAAACGCGAAACACTGACTCGAAAAATCACGGGAGGGAATGACGGGCAAAAAGGGGCAAAAACGATTTCACGGGTGATTCACGGGGGCAAACTCGATGGCACAACACTCGTCGCGTCGACTGACCGACGAAATCAAGAGACGCGGCAGCGGCTCGACGCCAAGTTTAAAAGAAAAGCGTAGCGCGCGAGCCGGCCGTACTCTTATATACAGTAAAATAGGCATTTTATGACGTCACAGAAACTTTAATTCGTTCTCACAGGAGAACGGGTTGATGGAAAAATCTCATATTAGATTTGAATTTTCTATGATTTTTTATCTTTCGAATGGTCCTTGGTAGAACAAAATCCGTTCAGCCAATCCAGAGAAATCTAACATTGAAGATTTTGGACGCGAGGTTTGGGATCCCTTCTGTTTCTTAGAGTCAGAAAGGCGTAAGTTATGTGCGCAGGCGCTTGGACATACGCCCTTACGTGCCTGGTGGACATTTTCGGCCCGTGACGTCACCCGCCCCGCTAAACGTGGTATCCCCACTCTTTGCGCGCCACTGAGCGAGAGAGAGAGATATATCGGGCCTCTCTTTCCCTCTACCGCCGGCGCGCCTATAGCGCTGTCTCTCTCGCTCTGCCGCGTCGGCGCATCGTGCTATCTCTCTCCCTCTACCGCCGGCGCGCCTATAACACTGTCTCTCTCGCTCTGCCGCGTCGACGCATCGTGCTGTCTCTCTCTTTCTCGACCGCGTCAGTGCCTCGTGTTCTCCACTACTACTGTGCCAGTGCCTCGTGTTTATGACGTCTCAGCTGTTTCTCTCTCGTTGCGCCAAAATTCTATCCACGTGTTTTCCACGTGCGCGTGTTACGAGTAAATTGCGAAAAAATTCAGAGTGCCCAAAAACAGAAATCGTGTATGTAAAAAAGTGTTTGAAAACATTTATACAGCTCGATTAGCAAGCAAAATTTAATCAGTTTTCTGTGTCAGTGTGTTTCGACAGTGAAATTGTTGATTGTTTTGAAAAAATCTACAGCAAAATGTCAAAACGACATACATCGCTATTTTCAACCTAACCTAAAAACGTCAAATCGATTCCAAGTTCGAGCGATCGTTCTTTGGATTAAAACGAGCGTTATTCTTCAGGTTCCGCGATCAGTTTGTGAATAACGTTGTGTTTGGAGAGCGAATACGACGTCAAGTCAAGATTCTCATCTCCAAGTCCACTTTGTCAAGCTATTCCGACAGGCGCAGCTGGCGGTCAAGTATTTTCTTTGATCTGCGATCTGCGAGCAATTCTCAGAACACAGCGTCGTCTCCTTAAAAAGGAGTACTGCGATCCAAGCTGAGCGAGCAGCCAAAGTCAAGGTGAGTGAATTCCTGGGTCATTTCCACGAGCCGGTATCGACATTGACAAAGTTTTGTCGAAGGGGGCTCGCGAGTGTATCGAAGCTGCGAAACAGCAAATGCGACAAATTATCTTGTTCTCGCACGTTTCAGGTCCCTGGAAGTCGCACTCCGGACCATCAGGAAAACAGTTTTGCTCCATCGACATTAACATCGGACCTGGCGATTGCGAATGGTTCGCCGGTCTCGACGCTTACTGGGGAGTCATTTGCGGCACACAGGCTCGTCATCACATTATGCATCTGGAGCATCGAGCTGGCGGTCAAGTATTTTCTTTGATCTGCGATCTGCGAGCAATTCTCAGAACACAGCGTCGTCTCCTTAAAAAGGAGTACTGCGATCCAAGCTGAGCGAGCAGCCAATGTCAAGGTGAGTGAATTCCTGGGTCATTTCCACGAGCCGGTATCGACATTGACAAAGTTTTGTCGAAGGGGGCTCGCGAGTGTATCGAAGCTGCGAAACAGCGAATGCGACAAATTATCTTGTTCTCGCACGTTTCAGGTCCCTGGAAGTCGCACTCCGGACCATCAGGAAAACAATTTTGCTCCATCGACATTAACATCGGACCTGGCGATTGCGAATGGTTCGCCGGTCTCGACGCTTACTGGGGAGTCATTTGCGGCACACAGGCTCGTCATCACATTATGCATCTGGAGCATCGAGCTGGCGGTCAAGTATTTTCTTTGATCTGCGATCTGCGAGCAATTCTCAGAACACAGCGTCGTCTCCTTAAAAAGGAGTGCTGCGATCCAAGCTGAGCGAGCAGCCAATGTCAAGGTGAGTGAATTCCTGGGTCATTTCCACGAGCCGGTATCGACATTGACAAAGTTTTGTCGAAGGGGGCTCGCGAGTGTATCGAAGCTGCGAAACAGCGAATGCGACAAATTATCTTGTTCTCGCACGTTTCAGGTCCCCGGAAGTCGCACTCCGGGCCATCAGGAAAACAATAATTTTTAAACCCAGTAACACAAAGCCGGCAATCGTTCTTCGATCGATTCGGAGAGATCAGGAAAAAACGATACGACCGAGGACGAGGACGAGGAAATGCCGCAACAACATCAACAGTAGCAGCAGCATCGAGTCCAGCAGCACAATAACACGCAAGCGTCGAGAGGATTCGACGAGAAATGGGAAAACTCGGACGACGATTGGTCTGCTGGACCAAAACCCATACTCAGAAGTCCCGACGTCCAATCCACTCCTTCCAAGCCAGTTCAATTCGAACTGGAAGAGGAAGAAAACGTGAAGAAAAGCAAAAACGATTCCAACTCCGAAGAAGCCATCAATAATCATGCGAAAATCATTCGCGAGGTATTTCTATCACTTTCTTCCTTTATTTTCACCCTCAAACGTTGTTTTTCCACCCGCTTTACCTTCCAGCATTTTTTTATGTGCTCAAAATTGGAAATTATAATTCCTGCATGATTTATTCTTCAAAAAAGTCATTTTTTTATGCCCCGAGGAATTTTTCTGACTTTCTCCCTTTATTTTAACCCTCAACAGTCGTTTTTCCACCTGTTTTACCTTCCAGAATTTTTTCATCCGCTCAAAATTGGAAATTCGAATTTCTGCATGATTTTCTCTTTGAAAAAGCCATTTTTTCCGAATTTTTTTTATATTCCGAGGTATTTCCCTCACTTTGTCCGTTTATTTTAACCCTCAACAGTTATCGAGGGTGAAATCACAACCTCAGCTGTTTTTTCACCTGCGTTACCATCTAGAAGTTTTTTTATCTAGTTAAAATTGAAAATTTTAATTTTTGCACGATTTTGTCTAAAAAAAACGTCATTTTTTCGGATTATTTTTATATCGCAAGGCATTCCGCTCTCTTTCTCCGTTTATTTTAACCCTCAACAGTGATCGAGGGTGAAATCGGTACTCTAGCCTTTTTTCGACCTGCGATATCTTCCAAAAAGTTTTCTTTTTCGTCCAAAGTACAAAATTGTAATTTCCACATGATTTTTTTTACGAAAAATCATTTTTTTCTCAAAATTTTTGTTTCATATTCAAAATTACACGATTTAAAAATAATCCACGTGGTCTTGCGCACAAAAGTTGAAAATTTATCATAGTATTTTTTTTTTCAATGAAAAAAAGAAAATTTCATACTTTTCCAATTATTTTTGCGTCTCTAAAGCAACAATTGAATAAACAAATGAATTTTTGTTGCAGGTTCTAAAGAAATATCTTCACCTGGTTGTCCGTTGTCCACATTGCAACAAAGTTTTCGTCCCATTGACTAATCTCCAAGTCCACATCGATTGCGCTCACAAAGAGATTCGCGATCATTCGAGTCTCCAACAACGAAACGCTTCTCCGATCGCTCTCGAGCCTTCCTCCGAGGCGGAGGCTCTGAGCCACGTCGCCAGCGGCATCGCCGCTTCCTTGGGCGTTGGTTGCGACTCCATGAGCACCGAACACGACGAAATCGTGACTGATGAAAATTCTTATCCGATTTGAAACGCCACGGACATTCATCTCAACAATATCGTCCAGGACGGAACTTACAACGGACACGAACTCGTCGAGGAACAACAAATGATCATGCTCATCGATGGCGATGCTTATCAGACCGAACACATCGAGCTGTTGCTCGAACAACACGTCGAACAGCATCAACGAGTTCAACAACATCAGGGAGAGCACGAGGACGATCAAGCTCAACAACAACAGCATCAGGCTCAAGCTCACCAGCTGGAAATCACCGGGGACGAGCAAATCGTCATGCAAGGCACTGAGGAAGGAATGATCGTTTATATTCACAACACCGAGGCCGGAGCCAACGATCGACAAACTTACGATACTTATTAGAGCGTTGAAATCCCTGGGAGACAAGAAAACGAGGAAATTGTTGAGGAAGTTGAGGAAGTCGTCGAGGAAGTCGAGGAGGAAGTCGTCGAAGAAGATCGTCTCGTTGACGACGAGTCCATGATCGTCAGTCAACAAGAAATCGTCCATACGAATCATTCCGAGGAACAAGAAATCGAACAAGTCATTCAGTACGTCGAGGAAAAAACCGAAATCGTCGAATACGACGATGGCAACTGCGGACAGAGCAACGGCCCTGGCGATACCGATTCTAACCCCACGCAACACGATTCCATGATGATCATCGAGGAAGAACAAATCGACGATCGAACCGGTGAGCCTGAGCCTGTCTAACGTCGGCTCAACGTCCTGCAGCAGACCGACGGCAGTCATCTTGCCGATGAATGGGACGACGACAGCGCCGACCTCGTATCGTGAAAATTTTTTTTCCTCGTCTCAACGATTCTTAATTCCCCTGATTTTTCTTATTTCCCAACTTCTTTCTCTCTCGGAACGCTCTAAACTTCATTATGCTCCGAAGAAATCCGTTTCAACAATCTTTTTCACTTACTAAAACCGCCAAATATTCGATCACCAGTTTCGTACTTTATGCTGCATTCAAAAATATCAATAAAATGACAATTAACTGCTTTTTTTTCTCTCGTCATTAAATAAATCCATCAAAAAGCATTTTTGCTTCTCTCTAATTGTTCTCGTCAATCTGCTGTTTCTTGAGTCGAAATTTTTACCCAACAATACGCATTACAGACACGCCATTGCCCTTCACGAAGAAAAAATTCGGTTCATGATTCCCTGACGATTTCATGCTCCTGGAAAATCAATTTTATCCAAATTTACTCCTCTCAGAGATTTTTTTTTTATGCTGGCACGCGTTGAGAATCCGCGAATTAGACCGAGAAGAAGAAACTGGTGAAAGTGCAGACTGTGGGTTTCGGGAGTATTGTTGGTAAGCAAAAAGGGACGAGAGATTTGATTGTTTTTTAATTATTATTTATTTTTATTTCGTAAGTTTGTTGAAAAAAAAATTAGAAAAGTTTTCAAGATTTAACAAAAATATAAAGTTTTTAGAATTGTGGAAAATATATTATGAAAAATACAAAAAAAATTGACTTTATTATTAATAATGATTGAATGTTCCTCTTCCTCTGCCCCCTCTTCCTCTGCCCCCTCTTCCTCTGCCCCCTCGTCCTCGCCATTGTCTCCTTCCTCCTCGTCCTCTCCATACATCACTTCGGACGCCGTATCGGTCGTCCGAAGCTGCTAAAATGAGCTGCGCCTCATATCTTATTTTCTTTCGCTCCTGGACCCTCCGACCGGCTCGATTTCCTCGACGCCATTTTTCTGTAAAAAAAAAAAATAAATATTAAATAAATAAACAAGAAAAATAATTAATTCATTTTTTTACATATATCGAGAGGCGCAGTGGCGGTTCGACGCAAAGTATTTCAAAAAAAAGAATTGAAAAACTCATTACTTACTTTTTATTTTGTTGGTCGTGTTGGGACGATGATGGCTTCCTCCCGGTTGCGGCGAGTCTTGGGATCCCGACGTCGTATCAATCACCAAATTTTGATTGATCAGTTGTCCCAATTCCTGGATGGCGTCGGGCGGCCCGTCGTTTCCGCCACTTGTCGTCTGACTATGTTCTTCAGATTCTGAAAAAAAAATTTTATATATATATTTTTTTTTATCAAGAGACGCGGCAGCGGCTCGACGCCAAGTATTAAAAGAAAAGCGTAGCGCGCGAGCCGGCCGTACTCTTATATACAGTAAAATAGTAATTTAATAATCGAATCATTTGCACTCACGATTATTATCTGACGGACCGTCGTTGCCGTCCGCATCCATGTCCGTTGGATTATTTGTCGACATTTCTGCAAGTAAACAAAACGAATAATAAATAATAAATAAAATACAACAATCATTTACACTTTCAATAATCTGAAAGGTCGTTGCCGTCCTCCGTACATTTGTCGCGTCAAGATTCTTACAGAGTAGCGTTTGTTGTTGTTTACTTACCCTTGGGTGGTTTTGTCGCCGCCGAGGTCGCCGCCATTTGCTCCTCCTTCGGATGGCTCGAATTTGCTGTAAAATAAAAAAAAAAAAGAAGTAAAAATCTGTTATCCATTTTTTAAATTTGATAATCGAATAAATATTTGTTAAATTTAATAGTCGAATAACTAATTATCAAGAATATCATTTGCACTTACAATGATTGTCAAGGTCGTTGTCGTCCCCCAATTCCATCGGCATTGAATTATTTGTCGACATTTTTTCTGTAAGTAAAAAAAAAACACAAAATGTAAAAATCTTTTTCAATTTGCACGTACCAAATTGCATGTAACAATAAACAATAATCAAATTGAATAATAATCAGTGAAGTACGTACCGAAAATTGACGCGCGTCGTTCTCGGAGTGTATCCAAACAGAGACTGAACTATTTTGTTCCATTGTTCGGAAATAAGCGCACGGGATTGGTCGTTCGGTATGTTTGAGCAGATCGCGCATGCGCACTGCCAATGCCGAATCGGAACCGGACCATGCGTGCTTGTGCCGATTTCTTCGAATGCAGTTCTTGTCATCGTACGTATTTTTTTTTTGATTTTATACAATTTGTACTCATTATTATTTATTAAATTGGCTTATTATTTAATTACGATCGGAATTTCGATCGATAATTTGTGGTTTTCCTTTCGATCCGTAGCGACGACAGCGCTACGCACATTTTCATTGGTTAGGCGTTTTGTGTTTACCGGAATAAGCGCTCGCTATTGGCCCTTCAGTATTTTCGGAATAAGCGCTCGGTATTTGTCCTTCAGTATGAACTGAAGAAACAAGACCATGCGCGCTCGTGCTCATGGAAAAACATCTCTTTTTTACACTTGATTTATTCAGTTTTCGTCGGATTTTGAAAATTATCATTAATTTTATTAATTTTATCGTGAGTGTAAAAGAAACAGACTCAGCTCCGCATGCTTGGATCTTTGGAACGACGTGACGTTTTTCGACAAAAGTTTTTGCTGAAAATTGGTGGATCGTGCGTATGAATAAAGTGAAAAAAGTGAAAAAACATGTCTTTTTTACACTTAATTTGTTCAGTTTTCGTCGGATTTTGAAAATTATCATTAATTTTATTAATTTTATCGTGCCGTGAGTGAAAAATAAACAGACCCAGCTCCGCATGCTTGGATCGTTGGAACGACGTGACGTTTTTCGACAAAAGTTTTTGCTGAAAATTCGTGGATCGTGCGTATGAATAAAGTGAAAAAAGTGAAAAAACATCTCTTTTTAACACTTGATTTAGTCAGTTTTCGTCAGCTTTTGAAAATTATCATTGATTTTATCGTGAGTGAAAAAGAAACGTGCAGCGCGAGTGAATATTTTAATCAAACGAATCGAAATTCGTTTCTGCGAGTGGATTGCATTTTTCGCTGAAAAACGTAATTCTTGCACGAATTTTTCGATGACGATCAAGCTCGCAACGTTTAATTGTACTCACAATTCAGTGCAAGTGAAACATGTGTGTAAATGAAAAAAAAATGTAAAAAGAACAAGAAAATATTGCAATTTTCAAACGAAGATTCGTTTCGTGTAATTTTCTCGAGTGAAAAATGTTGTGGATCGCTCGACACAAGTACGACCGACGACGATCCGTCAATAATAAATCTCGTATGAATTACAAGATAAAAGTAAAAGGAAACTCCGTAACACACAGCGGCAGATGCGAAATTGGCAAGAAGCACTTGCTAGCCTTTTCGGGCTCTATTTCACCATGACAATATCCATCGGCCCTCGGTCATCGAGGGAATACCATGGTTGAGAGCCTCGCAGCGAGAAATTTGTGCTCTCTGCTTTGATCCTACCGGATCTTGGTTCCTTGTCGCCAGCATCAACGGATCGCTTCAGCTATCATTCCTGATCTGGCTGCCGTCGTCCCTTCGCATCGCTTCGCATAATGAGTGCATCGAGGCAACAATGCGGCATTTCATATTGGAGCAACGCACAACCAACTATGTTTATCCGCTCAACAACGTCAAATCTCTCGTCTCGCAACCTTGTTCGGCATCAAAATCAAAATCATCTAGCGAGTCCATCGACGATGACCGCAAAATATTATACCACGGCTTCAAGGACTCAAATTGCTCTCGGTAAGTCATAATCGCACCAATAATTTCAAACGTCAAGTATTTTTACGATTTAAAAGATTATTTTCTAAGGTGTAATGAGGAAAAAAAATGTGCTTTTTCCAGATAGCGGAAGTAACAGTGGAACTGATGAGACCACTGCGCCAGACTTTTACACCGGTTATCAAAGTAAAAGGAAACTCCGGAGAACACAGCGGCAGTAAAAGTAAAAGGAAACTCCGGAGAACACAGCGGCATCGGCAAGAAGCACTTGCTAGCCTTTTCGGGCTCTATTTCACCATGACAATATCCATCGACCCCCGGTCATCGAGGGAATATCATGGTTGAGAGCATCGCAGCGAGAAATTTGTGCTCTCTGCTTTGATCCTTCCGGATCTTGGTTCCTTATCGCTAGCATCAACGGATCGCTTCAGTTATCGTTCCTGATCTGGCCTTTGTCGTCTCTTCGCATCGCTTCGCATAATGAGTCCATCGAGGCAACAATGCGGCATTTCATATTGGAGCAACGCACAACCAACTATGTTTATCCGCTCAACAACGTAAAATTGCTCTCGGTAAGTCATAATCGCACCAATAATTTCAAACGCCAAGTATTTTTACGATTAAAAAGATTATTTTCTGAGGTGTAATAAGGAAAAAAAATGTGCTTTTTCCAGATAGCGGAAGGAACAGTGGAACCGATGAGACCACTGCGCCAGACTTTTACACCGGTTATCAAAGTAAACGGAAACTCCGGAGAACACAGCGGCAGTAAAAGTAAAAGGAAACTCCGGAGAACACAGCGGCATCGGCAAGAAGCACTTGCTAGCCTTTTCGGGCTCTATTTCACCATGACAATATCCATCGACCCCCGGTCATCGAGGGAATATCATGGTTGAGAGCATCGCAGCGAGAAATTTGTGCTCTCTGCTTTGATCCTTCCGGATCTTGGTTCCTTATCGCTAGCATCAACGGATCGCTTCAGCTATCGTTCCTGATCTGGCCTTTGTCGTCTCTTCGCATCGCTTCGCATCGCTTCGCATAATGAGTCCATCGAGGCAACAATGCGGCATTTCATATTGGAGCAACGCACAACCAACTATGTTTATCCGCTCAACAACGTAAAATTGCTCTCGGTAAGTCATAATCGCACCAATAATTTCAAACGCCAAGTATTTTTACGATTAAAAAGATTATTTTCTGAGGTGTAATAAGGAAAAAAAATGTGCTTTTTCCAGATAGCGGAAGGAACAGTGGAACCGATGAGACCACTACGCCAGACTTTTACACCGGTTACAGCGAAGCGACGCATCACATTACGGTGAGAATAGAAAAACATTCTAAATCTAAGATTTTTTTCGTTTCTCAATGCATTCCAAAGTTTCACCCTTGAATTTTCTTTTATCCTCAGATTCATGGAACTGATGTGTCGGTAGTTCCCTTTCGCATGTACAAAATGTCTGGTCCTTGCCGAGACATATTGCTGACTCAACGTTTATTTGTTGTCAATTTTACGGAACTCACACTTCCAGCATCTGCAGAAGAGCTCAACAGCATGCACAAAGCTTTCTTGTAAGTTTCTCATGTTTTCTTTTTCGTAATTGCAATTGCTACAGAAGTTATTCAATTATTCAAAGAGAATTCGTTTGTTTTATTTATTCCAGATTGTTTTTGTCGATGAATTATTTTCTACGACGAATTGTGGGCCGTTGACATCGCAGGACAAAGCTGCGTCTGGAAAGTTTCAACATCATCTGGCAACCGAGAGAGGCCTTCTTTTTTTCTCCGAAAAAACCTGTACAGTTGGTCAACTCCAATAATTCTGGTTTCACTACGTCCTTGCAGAGTAAATGTAAGCGGCCGAATCAAATAGTTTATCGCTTATATTTATAAAAATAGTTAATAATCATTTAAAAATAGTTTATTTTATGATAATCACAAAATATTTCTCCGATTTTCGCAGCATTTCAGTGGGACAACGAACGTAAATTTCAAGCGAAGATTGTTGACTGCTGGTTACGCTCACGTAGCCTCGATTCGGAACGGAAACGTTTATACCTGGGGAAACGCGATGTACGGTTGCTTAGGTAAGTCCAGCGAGTGTTTGGCGATTAAATTGTTCGGCCAATGTTTGTCGATTAAAAAATGAATAATGTTTTATTCATCAGGTATCGGACCATCGATCTCGAGGTAACGGCCCACTCTCAAGCGATTTGTCTGTTCCGTAACATGGAAATGGAAGTTTCGAGTGTTTCCCGCGGTCGAATCTTACACTCTGACTGTAACCAAGAACGGAGTCTACGTCTGGGGATCGAGTCACTTTTAATGAAAGAACAAACTCGGAAAAAACTTCGTGTTATTCCTTTTAATCATTTGCTTCACATTTTTTTCTATGAGAAAAATTTCAAATTTATAATGCGACAGTCTTTTTTGTCCTAAAAAAACTGAATTTACTAGAAAAATTGTCACGATCGCATTAATTATCGAAATAATGAGTAAAAATCTACTTTTTAATCATTTGATTCACATTTTTTGATGAGAAAAATTTCAAATTTATAATGCGACAGTCTTTTTTGTCCTTAAAAAATTGAATTTACTAGAAAAGTTGTCACGATCGCATTAATTATCGAAATAATGAGTTCCAACGATTCAAACTTCAGTATCATAAAAAAAAAAACGTATTTGGAGTTACCTTCGTTGGAATGCAACGAAAACTGGTTATTTTTTATTTTTTTTTATAGCAGAATGCGACATTTTCAAACAGAATTCGTCAAAGATAATGGGACAGTATGTTTTCCCATCAAAAAACTGAATTTACTTGAAAAATTGTTACGATCGCATTAATTATTAATTATATCAAAATAATGAATAGAAAAATCAGTTTTTCGTTGTTATTTCTACGATTTAAACTTTATTATCGTAAAATAAGTTTTTCGCTTTTTAAAAACATTATAAATGTATGAAATAATTTATTTTTTTTTCTTGTACAATGAATATTTTTATAATATTGTATCTTGTTTGTAATGTTTCGAAATGTTTGTTATTTGTAAAGTTTGTAAAATAGAAAAAATGATAATTTTTTTAATAATAAAAGAAAGAATTAAAATTTTTCCTTCTTTCTCTTTGGCATTCTCTCCCTTTCTCGGCTTCTTTTTTCTCTCGTCCTCGTTGTTTCCATGAATCACTGCGGCATCTGACGCTGCTAAAATCGGCTCCGACACGTATCGTCGGATTTTCTTCGCGTTATACACTTTCCAAAACTGGCGCAATTTCCTCCATGTTACTTTTCTGCAGCATACTTTTTGGCACAAAAAGAAGCGAGTGAAGAAACAATGTTTTTATCATCAAATATGAAATTGCGATGTGCGATTTGATGAAAAAATAGTTTAAGTTCCCGCCGGGCCTGCCGTTGTTTCGGGCTTTGCTGAAACCGATGGTTCCCATTGGCTGTCGGAGTACTCGATGGATTCCGACCGAATCCACGCGGTAGCACTGACGTTGAGAAAGAAAGGAAGCGCCACCGCGAGACAAAGACGTACGTCGTTTGTTTTGGCAAAAATGTGTCCTCATGCTTGATGAAAGTCAAACAGCGCCTTTATGGATATTGCTTTTGTAGAGTCAGTTCGTGTTATACTCTGTTACACGAGAAACGTTGCGGTAGCGAAGCCTCGGTAATAATTCATTCCGCCTAATATTATGGAAACGATTAATTATTGTATTCTGTTTGGGTTAATTGTGTTAATGTTTCAATAATGTGCATAGTGATCTTCCGATAATTGGAGTGACGAACGAGTGAATTCGAGTAATATTATTTTATACGAGTTCGTGTACAGCAGCAGAAAAGAATCGTGTGTCGTATTTCGGTAAGTAATTGATAAAAAATTAAAAATACTACGAATGTAGTGATTTATCTTCGCTTATCGATTGATTCCATCCTTATTTTTCATTAATCTGTAAAGTAGTTTATAAATCTGTAATTTTACAAAGTTCACTCCAAACGGTTGAACAATTTCGAGTTATAATCTTTCATTCCTCAACACTTATTTTCAACGAATCCATTGTGTTGACTCTTTCGTCGTTGCAATGCTGCGATACGTAATAACAACATATTTCGCAAAGTATCGCAAAACATTGTTTAAAAATTAGTCGTCAAATTCGAATTTGGAATAAATATCGACGAAAATGTGACGTGAGCGGATTCAGCGTTTTTGTCGGTAAATTTCAAGTTCTCCTTCCAACAAATTGACGTAGTTGATCAAAAAATAGCTACATTTATCGTCATCGTCGTAACAAATGTTGCGAACGACAGGTTTCATACGTTTCATAAGTACGATTTGACAAATTAGTAAACCGTTGCATTTTCTTGATGATTGTTTCATCGAGTTATTTATTCTATCGATTTTGAACAATTTAAGTGGGAGTTTTAAAACGATTCTTATCAAACATCATGTTTTTTTTTTCACTGGAAATCTTAGAAACTCTGTTTATTCGTCTCAAAAGATTAACAGACCAACAATTGTTGGAGTAAAATATTAAAAAATTTTAAGAAATAAAAAATGAGAATTCGGCTGAAATGTTGATCTCTTTTCAAGTATTTTTTTAATTAAAGCTATTCTTTATTGTTGAAATTATCGTTCCCGTTGAGACGATTAAAAAACTTCCATAAAAAAATTATTACTTTTTTTTTTTTTTTAAATCGTTACCACTTTTTCGATGTTTATGCTAATGATTTAAATAAAAAAATTGGCTAATTTCCGGCAAACGGAATGAAAAAAATTGTTTTGCCGTCGAAAATTTTAAAAACTCATGTAGAGACATAAATATTCATTTTTTATTTTTCGTATCATTTCCTCGAACGTTGTGCGTCTGTGCGCGTCTGCGCAAATGTGTGGATTCAATTTTTTTTTAAACTCTTTGTGCGTGTGCGTGGGTGCACGTGTAAGTGTCTTTCGGATATTCCAATTTTTTTCTTGAACGCTCTGCCCGTCTGCGTGCGTGTGTGCGCGCAAGACACTCCTCCGCATGAAAAACTGTGGAATTATAAATCTTTCAATTTCTACATGTTTGAATATTCTTCTTCTATTTAAATTTGATCGAAATTGTAAAACTTTTGAGATTGTAAAAAACATAAATTCGAGTCTTTCTTTTGGCATGTTTCGATTTCCCTGAAAATGCGTGCAGTTTTTAATTTTTTAATCTCGAAAAAATAAAAATTCCGCAGATTTAAAGTTGATCGAAATTGTTCAGTTATTGAGATTGGAGGAAATAAATATTCCAGTTTCCCTTGGGCTGTTCTGGAATTCTTCTGAAAACTGGAATTCTTGTTTTCTCCAATCTCAAAGATTAGACATTCTCGATCAAATTAAAAAGAAGAATAATAAACAAAGTTCCACCAAAAATGAAAA
>CM073318.1:7016088-7026088 GCA_037043255.1 Diadegma fenestrale
AACATCAAGTTCCCCTTCGTTCGCGCGCTCAACCCGCGGACCAGTTGGCTATTTCGAGCATCTGGATACGTAAACATCAACTTTTGTACTCAAAACACAATTTAAAGCCACAAATAATTCCTCGAACCAAATATCATCGCGTCTGCTGCTCCCGCACAAAAATGTTGCGCAATGTCGCTTTTCTATCGATAGATTCCGTTTAATTAGCACCACACAAAGAGAATAATGTTCGCGCAATTTCAAGAGGTTTCTCCATGTAAAAGTCGAGATATTTATTAACAAAAATCACAATTTTCAGTAGTTTTCCACAAGAGCTCGTGTCAAAAGTTGCAATTCCCAACATTAAATATTTCGATTTATAAATGGTGAAGCCTCAGAAAACTTTGCACACGCTTTTACGTAACATCGACGAAGCTTTATCACGTTTTTCAAAAAAATCGGTCGTAATTTTTTTCGAAATTTTGGTTATTATCCAAAAAATCCGGATTTCCTCGGACGATCAATCGAATTCAATCGAAACTCGAAAAAATTGAATAAAAAAATCATTTATTCATTAAAAAAAAAAACAAAAAGCAAGTTCGAGTTTTTTTTTTCAGAAATTGAAAAAGTTTCTATCGCGGAGCCTGAAATATTGTATTGGAAATGAAATTTTGTCAAAAAACGTCGATATTTTGTTGAACACTAAATATTTTTGGATAATTTCAAAATTAATTTTCGAGTTTCGATTTTCGAGGGGCTCGCGGACCATTTTGTATGTAAAAAAAAACTGAAAATGAGCATTTGGATTCGACCGTCGCCGCATACAACGTGTCCTTGAAAAACCTCATTGAATATATTTATGAAAAGAGCAAAGAGACAATTATTTATATTTTTCTGTAAGAAATGCTTGTAGGAAATGAGGGAATTGTCGCGACGGACTGCACTCAATGACCTTGGCTGACCCAGTAGTGTCGCAGCTCAAAACGATACACATTGCAGCAGTCAGGGAATTTTTAATGCGCGGTCGCTCGATACGCGGATAAACAATTGGCCGCGTGCGAGTATTTTGAATCCAACAAAGTTAATTAATTAAATTCGTACAAATATTGCGAAAAATGGCTGCAGCTTTTCGCGCGTTTTCCTTTAATTTGAAGCGAAAATATTTATAGCTGCGCGCGTGTATAGATCCGAATGCGACGATTCATGGTTTAGGGCTTGATGCGATTCATGGGTATGGAAAAAAAAAAAAATTGTCTGCGCGAAGCGACCATTTCATTTTTCTCATCGAATGAATATTCGTAAACGCCCTTGGTGGTGGCGAGCGAAAATATTTAGCGCCAACCGAGGCGAATAAAAGAAGGGCTCTTGCTGGCTTGAAAAACAGAATTGGCTTCTGCGTGACCATAAATGGGGATTGAAGGAGGGAGGAGGCGCGCGCGGCGCGTCGTTGGGCTGCTGTTTCTATCGCGCGCACATACACACCGCGCACACATCGAGTGCAATGTTTTGAGATTACGTGTAGCTGACGAAAATAGCATATGCCTTGAGCAGAAGCTCTTAACCTTAACGAATCGAGCGAGATATTCCCAACCGCGGACATTAATAAACCACACACTGAAAACATCATTTTTTGTTGAAAAAGATCGATATTTTCTTGGATAAGTTCGACTCGACGTTTTTTTTCGAAGAATCACAAAAATTTAGTCATTGCAGCAAGAAATATTCTAGAAACTCTCTTCGGAACGTCGATTTTTGTCATTTGATCGTAAATTTTGCCAACAGCTCCGTTAGAAATAAAAAATATTGTCAAAATAACGAAAATTTTGAAATTATCCAAAAATATTTAGTGTTCAACAAAATATCGACGTTTTTTTGACAAAGTTTCATTTTCAGTACAATATTTCAGGCTCCGCGATAGAAACTTGTTCAATTTCTAAAAAAAAACGCGAACGGGCTTTTTGTTTTTTTTTTTTAAAGAATAAATGATTTTTTTATTCAATTTTTTCGAGTTTCGATTGAATTGGGCGCGTTAGCCCATTAACAAAAGTTTAGTCCATTCACTGAAAACAATGCCAGGTGCTCCGTCGCATTTCTCTCTATTGCTTCTCCTTCGCGTCCGTTTACAATGAGACGCAGCATCGCGGCGGGAAAGGAGACAATAAAAACCACTAGTTTCAATTATTATGATGGGAAAACAGTAAGCGGACGAAGAAACTGGAATTTATGTCGAAAAAGATCGGTAGAACGAGAGGCATACCATGTAAAAAGCACGATAAAATGGGGGCTTTACTAAAATAAAATTAAGGTCAACTTTGGGCTGGTAAAAATAGTGGAAAAAGACGAATTGGGTCAGACGCGAACTGGAAATTCGATAGTATATTAAAAAAATGGACGCATGCCGAGCGATTCTCGATCGAATGAATTTTAAGCCTAGAACTTTATTTTTTTTTCACCTCTTCCGGTGACCCGGGGTCAAGAATGAGCGCAATTTTGGAAAATTCGTATCTCCAGCAAAATTTAACGAAAATCATTCAACTTGGGCTCATTTTTTTCGTTTTTTCATGCAGGATCGCGTGAGCCTGGGATGATTTTGCTTAAAGTCTAAAAATTGGCCAAGAATGCGGTAAAAGAATTAAAAATCGAGATCGCGCAGGGCTTTTTTGGATTTTTTGGATTTTTTTTCTGCAAATGCAAAAAAGCGATAGTTTTTGAACGTTGGCGGAAAAATAGTGTGGACAACGGGAGGGACGCAATAAAGAGAGCCCCGAAGGCGTTAGGGGAGCAGCAAAAGGGACGATCGAAATTTGCTGCGGCGAATCCAGCAGCGATCGCGCGGCTTGGGGTTGCTCGCCCAAGTTGGGTGAGCGTCGCGATGCTCCGAGACACGCGCCTTTTTCGTGCCTCCTCGAGAAAGCTCCGTCTCACGGAAATGCGGGGGCGTTCGAGCGAGAGCATATATTCGACGTCGAGAAGCTTTTTCGCCACAGACGCCACCACACTCTGTCCCGTGCACGGTAAGTTATCGCGTACGCGAACCTGCGCCTTCTCCAGAACGCCACTCTCTCCGATTTCCTCTCATACCTGAGCTAATCTTTTTTAAATTCTTTCTCGTTTCTTTTTTTTTTGCATCCCTCGACGTTCCTATAAAATAATTAATTCTTCATTTCAATTATTCAGTCGTTTTTTCATCATATTTTCCAATTAATCGATAAAGCACACACTAAAAATTAAATTTTGCTGGATACGTTCGACAAAACGTTTTTTTTTTTTTGAAAAATCACAAAAATTTCGTCATCGCAGCCAGAATTATTCTAGAAAATCGCTTCAAAAAGTAAATTTTTGTCATTACAATCGTAAATTTTGCTGACAGTTCTCAGAGAAATAAAAAATAGTGTCAAAATAATGAAAATTTTGAAATTATCGAAAAATATTTAGTTTATCGTGCTTTCAACAAAATATCGACGTTTTTTGACAAAATTTCATTTTCGGTGCAGCTTGAACCGTTCGATTCTCAACTAACGCATTAAATAATCTTCGTGCCCTTGAATTATTTATCAATGTTGTACGTCGTTGCGAGTTATTAAACGTGTTTCCATTTTTTTTTTTCGGATCGCGATTTTATAAAGCGGGTCGCACGTATTTTGAGTTTATTCGCGTTGATTGAATCGTGGAGGCGGAATTGAGCTAAAAAGAAAAAATTGAAATCGAAATGCAATGGAAATTGATTTGAAAATTCGAAACGCGACGCGTGAGTCATTCGATTACGAGATGAGCGCGAGTTTGGGGTCGAATAAAAGTTGGATTGAATTCCAGAATCATGTAATTGTTGGAACGTATCGAGATAGAGCTCAGAGCCAACGTCCGTTGCTCGTCATCGAGGTCTTTGGCCGGTTTTCCGCGATGTAACTCTCTAAAAAGTGGGAAAAAGCGCAAACATAATTTTGGCACGAATGACTCGCGTTATGCTTTCCTCGGTTCGTTCGCGGCTGCCAGAACCAAGGGGAGAGGGAAAGCAGCGGGGGTTGGGGGAGGGGGGTTCATAATCGACGCTTGAACTTATAGGGAGCGATCGTCCGTCGATCTAAAGTTAGAAGCCGCGGACTCGAAATAGTAACGACGCCTCTTGCGAGGGGCGAGCCACCTCTCTCGCGCCTCTGCTGGCCTATCGCTCGTTTTATAGGCAACTGGGTCAAATCTCCTCCGCCATCAATCTGCAACAAAAAAAGGGGAAAAAAAGTTTATGCCGTGTCCCAAGAATTTTCAAAATATCGTTTTGCAATGGAGACCCCATATATAATAAGTGAATTTCTCTCCCCGATACGTATACTTGCACTCGCGTACTATGAAATTAATCGAGTGCATTTGTTTGATTTGTTTTTTTTTTCCATCTGGATTGCAGAACCTGAAAAAGAAAAGGCACCAAAATGTGTGACGACGAAGTAGCAGCTCTGGTTGTAGACAATGGCTCCGGCATGTGCAAAGCCGGTTTTGCCGGTGACGACGCACCCCGCGCCGTCTTTCCCTCGATCGTCGGTCGCCCCCGTCATCAGGGTGTGATGGTCGGTATGGGACAGAAGGACTCGTACGTAGGTGACGAGGCCCAAAGCAAGAGAGGTATCCTCACCCTGAAATACCCGATCGAGCACGGTATCATCACCAACTGGGACGATATGGAGAAAATCTGGCATCACACCTTCTACAACGAACTCCGTGTCGCACCCGAGGAACACCCGGTCCTCTTGACCGAGGCTCCCCTCAACCCCAAGGCCAATCGTGAAAAGATGACCCAAATCATGTTCGAGACCTTCAACAGCCCGGCCATGTACGTCGCCATCCAGGCCGTACTCTCCCTGTACGCTTCCGGTCGTACCACCGGTATCGTCCTCGACTCCGGAGACGGTGTTTCCCACACCGTACCCATCTACGAGGGTTATGCCCTCCCCCACGCCATCCTCCGTTTGGACTTGGCTGGTCGCGATTTGACCGACTACCTCATGAAAATCCTTACCGAGAGAGGATACTCCTTCACGACCACCGCCGAGCGAGAAATCGTTCGTGACATCAAGGAAAAACTCTGCTATGTCGCCCTGGACTTTGAACAGGAAATGGCTACCGCCGCGGCCAGCACCTCCCTCGAGAAGAGCTACGAGCTTCCCGACGGTCAAGTCATCACCATCGGTAACGAGAGATTCCGTACTCCCGAGGCTCTCTTCCAGCCTTCATTCTTGGGAATGGAATCGTGCGGTATCCACGAGACCGTTTACAACTCGATCATGAAGTGCGACGTCGACATCCGTAAGGATCTCTACGCCAACAACGTACTCTCGGGTGGTACCACCATGTACCCCGGTATCGCCGATCGTATGCAGAAGGAAATCACCGCTCTCGCTCCCTCGACGATCAAGATCAAGATCATCGCACCCCCCGAAAGGAAATACTCCGTATGGATCGGAGGATCGATCCTCGCCTCTCTCTCCACCTTCCAACAGATGTGGATCTCGAAGCAGGAGTACGACGAATCCGGCCCAGGCATCGTCCACCGCAAGTGCTTCTAAGAAGTTTCACTCGAAACACTTAATCATTAAAACGAATACTTTTTGTCTGTCTCTCTCTATCTCTCTCTCTTACACTCACTCAAAGAACCATGCAAAAGAAAAGAAAAGAAAACAGAACACGATTAATCAGGCAAAAGAACAAAAAAATGCAAGGAAACACACACCTCATACTGCCGCACCCGCTTCGTCGCACTCTATATACACTCACTGTGCTATTTTACGTTTTTGTACGTAGCGCTATATAGTCAATGTGTGGCGAGACTTTCGTTGCTCCCAGCAGTGCAAAACGTCATCTTTTGTATATACAAGTTAACATCTTATTGAATAAATACTATCATATTATTCTTACAGCCCTTCAATTTATGCAAGCTTTCATTTCGCGGCACATACCCAAGCCTCAATAAACCCCAGCACCGCGCGTTTCCACCGGGACGAGCAAAAAACGGTGCTCCTTGCGAATATGAGATCGAGTCGATTTTTCTTTTCATCAAATATAGAAACAGACACTGAGTATGTCACATATTATTATTTAAAACTGTAGCTCTCGGTTGCAATCGATTTTTACAGTGTGTGCAGTGTTACTAATAACGCATGCAACATTTCATTCTGATTTTTCTTTAGCAGCTCTTTTCAAATCGCCTCGATCTCCCACTTGCACCTCTTGACATTTCGATCAAATTTATTACGATTTTTCGTTGGAAAACTGGATTGTCGGAATTTACTTGAAATCCGTAACTATTGAAATTGCCAAATTCGATTTTTATTACGAGCCAAATGCATCGTAAAATTTCGGCGCGCGAGATTCGTTAGTTGTAGAAAAACTGAAAATGAAATTTTGTCAAAAAACGTCGACAAACTAAATATTTTTGGATAATTTCAAAATTTTCGTAATTTTGACTTTTTAAAAATTAAAAAAGTCAAAAATTGACTTTTCGATGAAAATTTCTGGAATTTTTCTTGCTGCAACGATAAAATTTTTAGTGATTTTTCAAAAAAAACGTCTAGTCGATCTTTTCCAACAAAATTTTCTTTTCGGGAAACGATATGGGATTGCGTAATTTTTAAAATACCGTTTCAAATCTGAGCTCGAGTTATATTTGGAGTTGCGGATACACACAAATGCATGTTGAATAATCGATAGGATTGCTCGTTTAGGTCTGATTTAGTGGTTCGACATTTAGCTGGGTTTTACCGCGCGCGAGATGTTCCGCAGCGACGAGCTCAAAATAACTGCTGCTCTAGACAACTTGGAATATTTTTTGAAAACTTTGAAAAATCCTCCAAAAAACATATTCCGCGAAAATCCTTTCATCACACGATTTTTAAAATGATTCGTGACTCCGATTTTGGCTCGATCGAATTTGAGCGTGAAAACTCGATTAGAATTTTGACTTTGGATTCTACACCAAGGAGATTTCGCCCTTTTCAAACAAGCCGTACCTACAACTATTTCGAACGCGCGGAGCGAAGCGTCGCGAGGTTCAAAAATAGACGCGCCGTCGAATACGCGTTTAGCACGAATTTCGCCTCGGATGGAAAGAAAAACGAATTCCCATACGAGTTTTCGAGATGATGGGCAAATAAGGAATCGATAAATTATCGCAATCGCAAAAGATGATTCCGAGGCATTGAAAAACATGGAAATCTATATGGGAAAATAATTGCAAAAACTATTCTTGCAGGAAAGCAGTCCAAAAAATGCAAGACCGAGGGAACTTGGCTCTAATCGATCTTACTAATTAAACTAATTAAATTAGTCTTCAGTTCAATTTTCAGATGATGAAATTACTCCTGGGCTTCGTAATCAAGGAAAATGTCAACCCCTACGAGGGAATTTACTTGAAATCAAATTTGAAAATGAAATTTTGTCACAAAACGTCGATATTTTGTTGAACGCACGGTGAACTAAATATTTTTTGACAATTTCAAAATTTTCGTAACTTTTACAATATTTTTTATTTTTAACGGAACTGTCTGCAAAATTTACAATTGGAATGACAAAAATTGACTTTTCCAAGAGACTTTCTAGAATATTTCTTGCCGCAATGACAAAATTTTTGTGATTTAAAAAAAAAAAACGTTTGGTCGAACAAACAACAAAATATCGATCTTTTTCAACAAAATTTTCTTCTCAGTCGCCCAGACTCTGCCGAGTCTCTTGATAAAGCTCGGACGCTCAATTTTCATCTCCAATTGTGAGGTGGGTTTGAATGCGAAGAAAAAAAAACTGGAGAGACGGGTAAAGGAAAAAATGCAGCACGTTATTATACAGGAAAGTTTATTCGGTGAGTGGATTGAAACTGAATTGTACATAAAACGCAGAAACATTCTAACAATATGTGAAAATATTTACAGCGAGAGGAGGCCGCAGATGCATCGATTTGTGCGGTCTTGGTGCGTAATAATGTCGGAGGATGCGGACGTCGTTAATCAATGAACAACGTCGCGATCCATCAGAGAGAGAGAGAGAGGTAAAAACATTTCTAATCTATATCAATAAAAGACCAAAAATGGATGACAATGAAAAAGTAAAATCATGCGTAACGGAAAAACGCGATTGTCAATAAATCGGTAGGGGTAAAAAAAGGTGTTGAATAATGAATTCAATAATGAAAGGGGATGAAAACGTCTTTTTACCACGCGCGATGAACCGGGGTCGGCTCGTGCGGTAAGTTTCGATCCATCAAATCCCTCGTCGTTTTTTCCGATTATTCTTTCGCTGTTTCGAGTGATCCTCCGCGGCGGGATTGTTTTTCTGCAGTGTGTCACTCCGGTGAAAAAATCGGGGCAAATGTATATCGATGACGTTGAAAAAAAGGTAAAACTTGTCTGTGAATCGCACTGCCGCGAATTTATTAGTGGGATGAGAATTTTTTAAATCGCATAATTCGTGTTTTTTATCGAGGGGATTGAGATGTGTTTACTGAATGTGAAATTTAGTTTAAAAAACGTCAATATATTTTTGGAAAATTTCAAAATTTTCGTTATTTTGACAATATTTTTTATTTCGAACGGAACTGTCGGCAAAATTTTCGATTCGAATGACAAAAATTGACGTTTCGAAGAGACTTTCTTGAATATTTGTTGCTGCGATGACTAAATTTTGGTGATTTTTCAAAAAAACGTCTAGTCGAAAGTATCCAATGGAAAATCGATCTTTTTCAAAAAAATGACGTTTTCAGTGTAATTGCTGGAAGTTGTTTGGGATATTAATATAGAAAGCGGTATGCGGAGGAATAATTTAAATGATGAGCGGGTTTAAATAAAATGAGGAATAGAGAATCTCTTGTTAAGGAAGAAAGAACGGAGGCAGCGGGTTTGAATAGAGAGCTCGTGCTATAGCAAAAGTATAACGTGCAAGTGTCTCGTTAGGATGTTGGTCGTCGCGTGGACCCTTTGAGCAGCAGCGGACGAAAGGGGTTTTCGGCGGCGACGACGGTGACCGGGGGGAAGAAGGGGCGAGGGGTTTTCGTACGCGCGCGGACGCGGGTGGGGCACGGGCGCCTTATTTGGGTTCGGGGGGCGTCGCCCGTCGCTCTTTCGGCGTCTCGCGACGATTTTCTCGATTTTTCTCTTTCCCTCGCGTTTGAACGGGCGGGCGGGCGCGCGCGCACACACTTTGCTCGCTCAATCTTTTCTCAACGCTGTTTAGGAGGCTAGAGACTAAGGACTATAGGCGAACGTTTCACCAGAGGCGCCCCCCGATGCTTAAAAATCAAGCGACTTCCATGTAAGGGGCGGATCGCTATTTTTGGCCTCAGACCGATATGGATAAAGGGATCCCACATCGGCTGCAGTTCGCCACTCGCTGCTTGCTCCCTTGCAAGACAAAAGCCTTCAAAAGCGCGTCGCCGATCTTTACACTCGCTCCACGGTACTAAAATCTCATAATTATTTCATTCTTAAGAAAATTCTCCACCTCAGTCTCTCGCTCATACATTATTCCGTTACTTTTCCGTCTTTGTGTACTCTGTACGTTAATTACGTTATTTTTGCTCTCTCTATTTTTCATCGATCACCGATATCGTCCATTCTTTCTTCTAGTTTTTTTTCTTCTTCTCATTATTCGTTTCTCTTCAAGTGTGTGTGTCTGTGTGTGTGTGCTCGTGTTCGTGGGATCTTCATAATTTTTTTTTTTTTCATCGCGAAGAAAAATCAATGTTTTTGCCTGGTGTCAACTCGTCGATCGTTTTTTTCCAATTCTCAGCCGAATTATATCGTTCGAATGCTACGCGTTTTTCAAAATTTCATTTTTTTACTGTATTCGTTTCGCGACAATGGGCGATCTTGTGAAGTGTGCAATCAAGTGATTTTCGTGTCTGACGAATCTCGTATTTTACGAACGAAAATTCAACGAGTGTCATGAAGAAGTTGTTTTACAAAAAAATATCGAAAATTATGGAAATTTTGTTTGAAAGTGCATTTCTTCTACTGTTTCGGTCATGCGATGTGGAAAAACGACTGAG